>JAJLSR010000012.1:0-213959 GCA_030567635.1 Nakazawaea wickerhamii
AAAATGTTGCTGGTCAAACTAAGAGGTCCTTCTGTACAGCATTCAACTTCGTTGGTTGGGCAGTAGGTAACTGTGTTGGACCTCAGGTTTTTAAAGCTAATGAAGATCCAAGGTATCTTACGGCGTTTGGTACTCATATGGGTTGTTACGCCGCATTGATTTGTGTATTGATTTTTATGAGATTATGGTTAATGAGAGAGAATAGGAGGAAAGAGAAATTGATAGAATCAGGAGAGATGGAAGAAGATGTTGAGTTAATACATGCCTTTGACGATTTAACAGATAGACAGAACATTAATTTTAGATATGCCTATTAAAGGTGGACATTACATTGCTTAGGCAGTAAAACAAGACAATTATATGGGACTAACTGATCAAATACATAGAGATTTGTTGTCGAGAACTTAATCTTAACTTAGATAGCTTGATGTAATTTTAGTTATCCTGCATCTTGTTTATTTATAACAGATTATATTTTATATTTTATATATCTTATGGTGTTGAAACATAGATTAAAGTAAATTATATTCAATATTATGAATTCGATGTAGCAAACGAAAGCCGGATCTATGACCTGACGCTTGATATATATCTTATATCATCGTTTGAATCTATATATTTGATAGATAGGGGGATCAGATACAGATCGTGCACCACGTGCCCAATTGTTCCCAATCCGTAAAGGTCGTGTGTCTCGGACTCATTAGATAACTGTTACAAAAACTAAAAAAAAATAAAAAAGAAGTGCCTCCTCTTAATAACAAAAACCTATAAACACAGTAACACAAATAGATATAACAAGTGTTGTTTCAAAAGTAAGTAATATTTAATATTATATTGTTCAAGGACGGTACATCAAGCTAGTGCAATGGATTGAAGTATAGATACCCGTTGGAGATGCCGCAATTCGTGGCATCTTGATAGTTATTTATTGGCTTTTTCTCTTATCGCTTATTTAATATAGCTAATTTGAAGCATAAGTGGAGATCGCCACTGATACCAAAATTAAATTATGCTCGATCAATCCATCGAGTATATTGGTAATTAAGCTGTCAGGTATTACTTCAATGGACCGGTCGAGTTTTAAATTCGATTTTGGTCACTTGAGTGTCCCCCGTTCTTGATGTATTCCATATATCGCCGATTACTAACATTTAAACTCATCACGTCAAGTTAGAATTTTTTTGAGACAAACCTTTTAGTGCTATACAAATTGAATCAATTAAATAAATCAATCAACTAATAATATAATATCGAATTAAACCCGCAAAATGAGATCCGAATTTAAAGATGAACATCCTTTCGAAAAGAGAAAAGCTGAAGGTATGAGAATCCGTTCTAAATTCGTGGACAGAATTCCAGTTATCTGTGAGAAAGTTGAGAAATCTGATATCCCAGAGATTGATAAACGTAAATATTTAGTTCCATGTGATTTAACCGTTGGTCAATTTGTTTACGTTATCAGAAAGAGAATTAGATTACCTAGTGAAAAGGCTATCTTCATCTTTGTCAACGATATCTTACCACCAACAGCTGCCTTGATGTCAAGTATCTACGAAGAACACAAAGACGAAGATGGTTTCTTATATGTCTTATACAGTGGTGAAAACACTTTTGGTGAAATAGAAGGTGTCGAAGAATTAAGAGATTAGTTAGATTTAACTAATTTATAATAGGTGATTACATTTCACCTCTTGGGTTAAACTCTTTTTGTTCCTTTTTTTATATTTCAAGTGTCATTTATACTTAACTTCACTTCTATATTCTTTAACAGATATTGACGCTGTCGTCGCAAACAATTGCTCTTTATCTGTTTATTTGTTATAATTATATAATTATATTCTATTTTTTTTGACTATTGATCACTTGTGGCACTTCTTTTGATATTTGCTTTAACTGGGTTAAAGCATTTATTCTCTTTTAATATTGATCTAAAGATATGCTATATAATTTAAGTCTTTTGTAAGTTTTGTAAAAATTGTTTGCTCATCATAGTGAAGAAAAAAAAAACGTCAGGTCCACGAAAGTTTGAAGTAGTGAGATCTGGTACGGGCTTTGATCTGACAGTATAACTAATTGCCAACGACGCAGTTTGCAAGATCGAGCTAGTAATAATCAATTGAGTCAGTGGTGAAATAATATGACGGGACTTCTAAAAATTTTTCAACTTCTACTGGTGTTCTTGTTGATCCAATCGACAGAAGCAGTTAAAGAATATCTTTTCAAAACGTGTGACAAGTCATCTTTCTGTCATAGAAATAGACACTATGCTAAGGCAGTGGAGGAATCTGAGCTGTTTGAGTCTAGGTATGCCGTCGATATTCCATCATTGAAATTTGATTTGATTCACTCTACATTTACTGGAGATATAGTTAAATTATTAAACGATGGAACTGCCGTAGAGTTACCATTTGAAATCAATATATTACAAGACAACAATGTCAGATTGAGAATTGACGAGAAAAAGAGAATAGATGGTGATATCGAGGTAGATAATGACCGTTTGACAAAGAGAAGATTCAATGAAGCTTACAAGTATGCATTGAAAAATGGTGGTAAAGATCTTAAATCTTTACATAAAGATATCGAATTGAAATATGAAAAATTCGATGATAAGACAGTTATCAATTACGGTGGAGACTTAGAGTTCCAAGTAGAGTTACAATACAAGCCATTCAAATTGACCCAGTCATTGAATAATAACGTGTTGTTAACCTTGAATGATGAAAATTTGTTCAATTTCGAACATTGGAGAGCACCTGTGGAAAATGACACTGTTAATTTATCACCACAGGAAACTGATTTTAATATGTTCAGTGATAATTTCAAAGATAGTAAGAATGATAAAATGCCATTTGGCCCAGAAAGTGTTGGGTTAGATATCTCATTTGTCAATATTGATCATGTATTTGGATTAAGTGAACACGCTTCTGAACAGTTGGAATTACAAGACACACAAAGCCAAGATCCTTACAGATTATTCAATGTTGATATCTTTGAATACGAAACAGAGAGCAAATTGCCAATGTACGGAAGTGTTCCTTTCATTCTTGGTGTTTCGTCAGAGTACAGTGCTGGTGTCTTCTGGATGAACGGTGCTGATACTTATATCGATATCAAGAAGACACATTCTGGTAAACAATTAGACTCTGGTGATCAGCAAGTACTCTCACAGGGCCAGGGAAACACCTTGACACATTGGATCTCCGAGAATGGTATCATCGATGTGATCTTGATGGTTGATAAGACCCCACAACTGATCAATAAGAAGTACGGAGAATTGGTCGGTAACGCAGAGATGCCACTGTTATTTGCCTTGGGATACCATCAATGTCGTTGGAATTATAATGACGAATTGGATGTCTTAAGTATTCATCGTAAATTCGATGAATTCAATATCAGTTATGACTCTATTTGGTTAGATATCGAATACACAGATTCTAAAAAATATTTCACTTGGAAGAAAGAGTCATTCCCAGATGTGATGGGAATGTTACGTGAATTGGACGACACTGGAAGAAATTTAATTGCAATCATTGACCCACATATCAAGACTGGATATGAAGTTAGTGATTATTTAGAAAAGCACTCACTTGCCGTTAAAAACTCAGATAATGACAACTCATACCATGGTCATTGTTGGCCTGGTGAAAGTGTATGGATTGATACTTTCAACCCAGAGGCTGTTGAATACTGGAAGACATTATTCGCCAATTCTAAATCAAACCAATTTATGGGTGACTCTGATAACTTGTATCTTTGGAACGATATGAATGAGCCTTCTGTCTTTAACGGGCCAGAGACTTCTGCTCCAAAGGACATTATCCACTTCGGTGGTTGGGAGCACAGATCTGTACATAACATATATGGATTAACTTTCCATGAACTGACTCATAAAGCTTTAACTACCAGAAACTCAAATAAGAGACCTTTCATCTTGACAAGATCTTTCTATCTGGGATCGCAGAGAACATCAGCTATGTGGACAGGTGACAACATGTCCAAATGGGAATATTTGAAACTTTCCATCCCAATGAACATGAACCAAGGTGTCGTCAATTACATCTTCAGTGGTAGTGACGTTGGAGGATTTTTCGGAAACCCATCAAAGGAATTGTTGACTAGATGGTATCAGACTGGTATTTGGTATCCTTTCTTCAGAGGCCATGCTCATATAGATTCGAGAAGAAGAGAACCATGGGTAGCTGGTGAACCCTACACATCTATAATGAGAGATGCCATCAATTTACGTTATAAATTGCTACCAGCTATCTATACCGCTTTCTACGAGAATTCCGTCAGCGGGTTACCATTCATGAAGCCAATGTTTTATGAAGCTCCAAGCAATGAAAAACTGTTCCTGATTGATGATCAATTCTTTGTCAGTGATACAGGTTTGTTGGTTAAACCAATCACTGATGAAGACCCCAAATCAACAACTGTATATTTCCCAGATGATGAAAATTACTATGATTACTACACACATAAATTAATTAGCTCAGAATCTCAAGTATATGAGATCAATGAGGTTGATTTATCCACTTTACCAGTATTTGTCAAGGGGGGTCATATTGTTCCTACTAGAGAGAGGCATAGAAGATCATCTAGATTGATGAAATTTGATCCATTCACATTGACTGTGGTATTGAACAAAGATGGAAAGGCTTCGGGTAAATTGTATATTGATGATGGTGAAACTTTGAGCTACGAAAAGGGAGAATACGTCTTGGTAAATTTCCTGTATGAAGATGGACAATTATCTGCAACTGTGAAATCCGAAGGAAAGAAATTCATCAAGACATTGGACAACATTGGATTTGAAAAAATTGTTGTTGTTGGTGCAGGTAAAAAATTTACAGAAGCTAATTTAACACAAGAATCACAAACAACGAAACTTGATCTTCTTACTGAGAATAATGATTTGACTTTAAGAAATCCAAAATTACAAGTCAACAAGAATTGGGTAGCTACTTTCGCTTAAGGTCATTACATACGATAGCTAAATTTGAAATCAAAATGGAATAAAAATTAATCATGTATTATTACAAACTTTTCTCTAAATCGATAAAATTTCTATAAACTTCCAGATACAAGCTCTTTCCAATCTTATTGGCGATACTCTTTCTCTTATCATCATTCAAATTGATGAACATTCTCACGATATCGAAATCTAAAATTGGTCTCGAAATCGAGTTTGTGCTTGTAGATAAACAATTTTGTAAATGCAATGGCATTTCACCAAATCTATTCAATTTTGGATTCAAACCAAATGTATTATACTCCTTATCTATGATTTGTTGTTGAATGATGTAGAAATTACGGTATGAAGATTCTGAGATCGGTGTCACTTTGTAAATAGATCCATCTAAATTGGCTCCGAAACATTGATATTTGTCGAGTCCAATATTGCTATTAAATTCTTCATATTTAGGGAATCTTTTCAACATCGTGGTTTTAGAATTCAATTTGAAAACAGATTTTCTGATCAATCTTTGACCCAATTGAGAAGTTGGATCATCTGGGTCATATTGCAACAAATGTAAGATATTGTCATTATCGGCAATCAATATGAACAACTGTTTATCGTAAACGATGAAATCCAAAGATTGGACATCCAATTTAACAAGGTCTTTACCCAACATGATCATTCTATATGGTTCAGCGTCAAACCCTAATAACCATGCACTTTCCATAGAATCACCAATGATGACTAAATCCTCAAATGACTTCACATCTGTGACGTATAATGAAGTATCATAAAAGGCAACAGGCATAACTGAGTTATCATCTTGTAAATCTCTCACTAGGATTTTGGAACCTTGAGCGGTTAAGAATCTACCACTTATTTCAGAAACCGCAGTGATTGCACCCTTAGTACCTTCTTCGAAAATCTGTTTGAATTTATGATTAGTTTCTGGCTTTCCAGGTTCTGGAATAATATCGATAATCTCAATGATTTTGAAATTACCATTCGTCGTCAAATCCTCAGTTCTGAATTTCCCAGTTCCCACTAATATATACTCTTTTCTTGAAGCGATACGAGTCTTTGAGATATTTAAATTTGTCGATTTGAGATTCAACCCTACTTCGTCATCTTCGAGCTCGATCTCGTCAATCACTATCCAACTCAATGGAGAGATCAATTTCACATAACCTTTATAAGTCTTACCTTTCAAAGTTCTAGCCTCATCAGCTCCAGGTATAGCGTTACCATCTTCATCGACAGCCTGGTAATCCACCTCTTTGAAAGTCGATATTACAAATGTTTTAGAAGTCTTGTGATATTCAACGTTTCTGATTGTCTCATTTGGTGATATCAAATCACGATATTTCTTCACTGGTAATTTATTAGTCAAATCTTCATTACTATCTAACTCTACAATTCTTGCATTTTTCTTATCATCAATGAAAATTAACCCGTTATTTACTTTGTCATTAGCGAAACTAGCCATTGACACAGAGTTCAAACTGGTGAATTGATGGATTTTTGGTAAGGATTTCGAGGACTTGACAATCATATAAGTTTTCACACCTGTCACTAGCACACAATTCAAACCGTTAAAATTTTGTAAAGGAACAAGAGTTCTCTCAATCTTGGTACCACTAGGGTAAGCATTGTCTGGAGCACCTGTTAATTTCAAACCTGCCAATTCGTTCATCTTAAGGAATTCATTGGTGGTACCATTGAAAAATAATTTGTACAAGATGATCTGACCACCGATAGTCAATATCACCAAATACTCTTCTTTGTTATATTCATCACCTAATTCACATACAGTGATACTCTTTATCTGTGGATCAGGTATACCTTCCTTATTGACCATCATTAATTCAATTTTGAAAATTTCTGACAAGTTTTCAGCACCATTTAATTCAAAAATCTTTTGATTATGATTCTTTTGGAAAAGTAAGATTCTATTATCAGCAGTAATTAATACGAATAAAGGTATCTTTGTATCGTTCTGTGTCACTTTTGGGTTATCATCATGATCTCTCTTAACACCACCAAATTTCACATTAGATAAAAGTGAAGATGTTACAATAGTACCAGTAGTGATAATTAAATCGTTCAAAAGTTTTGGTAACTCGATTTTGGTGAATTCAAATTTAGGTTTCTTCAGAAGTTCCTTTTTCCTCTTTTCCAATGCCAGCTTAGTTTCCTTTGTTTTCTTCTTGAGTTCTCTCAATGATTTCATTACATCGTTTTTAGTGACTTCAAAAGAGGCAACTTCACCATCTTGGAACGTCACCAAGATCAAATCGTTGAATGAGTAACCAAAGACTAATTCTACTTCAAATTTAATCGACGCAAGTAAATGGAAATCGTAGTCGTACAACTTGATCGATGTTGTAGTAATTTGTAAAATTTGATCAGCATTAAACTTCATCACAAATAACGTAATCTCATTAACGTTGAAATCTGCTGTAAAGATCTTTCTATAATTATCATTGATTTTGAAAATTTCTGTACGGAAATTATCAAAATTAGTGGTTATCAAATAATCACTTTGATTTTTATTATCATTAATTGTCCATATTCTATTCACGTTAGAAAATTTCAAACATGATTTCACTATCGGTTGCACCGTGGGTTTTATCACAGAAATTGATGAACCTTGCAAATACCCTGTACTTGCCACTATTACATTTTCATTGAGATTAGGGTTAGGCAATCCCATAACTTTCAATTGAGTCGATATTGGAGCGACACTGAAACTTGTGATAGGCCCATAATTAGCCAATGTGTCCTTCACGGTGAAATTAATACCCTCAATGCTATCCAATTGAACTGTTTGTTTGGTATCGTCATCGTCAAGGTAAAAATCTTCCTCTTCATCTTTCTTTGCCTCTACTTCTTCGGCAAGTCTTTCCAGAATTGTTTCTTGGCCTCCCTCCGATTTAAACTCATATTTGACTAATAAACTATCACTTCCATCACATGCAATAAAGAGACTATTATCTTGTAATTTTGTGACGGTATTGATCTTCGTGAAAGTCAATCCGTGATCCAATATCGGTTCAAAAATGATCAGTGAGTTCCTATTTGGTGAAAACTTCAATGAAAAGACCTTATTCTCCAATTTTTCAAACAATAATAATCTATCACTGAAGAATTCACTTATATAACAATCTTCGAGTTTTAAATTCAAATTCGACATATCTGACAATTTCAAATTCGTGCATTCTTTGTAATACTCATTGACACCGACACCGTTGCAACCACCATTGGAATTGACGTGAACTAATTGATTACAACCTATTAACAATAGTCCATCAATAGGTTTCGTTAACAGTTTCAATGCAAAGATATCATAAGGCAAATTATCGATATCTATAATCGAAGCTGCCTTTTTATTCAATAAGTCTAACGATAACACTAATAATCTCGTGGTGTCCTTTCTCATAGTGATGGATCCACTCCATGTAGGTTCCGGTTGAAACAATACAGCCAACGTAGGTTCATGATAGTTGTGTAAAAAAGTGATATCGATGATATTTCTTATGGAGGCATCTAACTTCGACAGAGGCAACACGAATGATGGATGTGTTATATCGTTCTTAGCAGTCGACGAGATAGCTGTTGGGATATATTCATCGTCATCTGGGTCTTCATCCTCTTCGTCTCCTTCTTGGTGGAAGGGGAGGAAACAGAGTGAGTCTTTATATAATATCACCGAACACTGATTATTCGGATCGACTCTGAATTTAGTCTTTGCCTGATCGTCAACGTCCAATGACGAATTAGCTAAATATTGTTCATAATAATGTAAACTCAATGCCACGATTTGGAATTTTTCATGATCCCATTTCAAAAGTACAGATTTGGCCTTTTTGAACGCGATTAAGAGGTAATCCAATTTCGAGTCATTCGTGTGCACATTTTGAAGATCCACTATTAACCCTTGTAATCTATATTCAGTTATCAATTTGAGTTTTGATGATGGTTTTATAATTTCGAAAACTTGCAATAACGTGCCCTTGGAGACAATCAATTGCTCTGTGTCCTCGCTTATGAAATGACAGGCAATTGACTTCGATACCTGGGTGGGATCGAAGATTTGATGATAAATGTCCATTGCAATTTACCCCTACTCCTCTCACTGGGTCTTGTCTTTTGGTTTGGGTAAATTTTCAATATTTTGAATTCACGAGAAAAAAATCTTCCTTATAGAATTTACACTATGAAGAGATATAGAGATATAGATATACTACAATCAGATATAAATTAAGGAATTTATTATAAATATATATACTACTTTGAGTAACCATAATAAGTAGTGTCCAATCTCTTCAGTAAATGTTCTCCAGCGGTAAGCACTTTACCGTTATTCTTCTCAGCATCATATGAAGCACCTCTTCCCTTAATTTCTCTTACTTTCTCTGATGGAACTGGTAATAAAGGTACTTTATCTTCAGGGTGACTGAAAAACACGATACTGTATCTACTCTTACCAGTAGCTTGGAAATCCTTTGGGAATTTGACTCTATGAACAGTGGATTTCAAGATACCGTTGGTCCAGTAACTTAATTGATCAGCGATATTAACGACCAATGGTGAAGCGTAACCTTGCTTCTCGTATTCTTCTGAAGCTGGTACGAAAGGGACAGGAGTCCATTTCTTAGTGATTGGAGATAAGATTTCCAAACCTTTTGATTGTAATTCTTCTTGTTGGAATAGAAGAGTACATCCACCGTAATCAGTGTGCAGACCAGCTCTAATGACTTCCTCTGGGTTCAATGATTGAGCAGATGGGTAGTGTAAGAATCTGAATGCTGAGCCAGATGCCTCACCAGATCTGTGTCTATTAACAAACCATTCTGCACCACCTTCTTTCTCATCGATTTTCAATGCCATACCTAATAAGAGAAGCATTCTTTGAACGTTTTCATGTAATTTAACAATAGTTGACTTGACAAGTTCCATTCTCTCTGGTTGCTCAGTGAAGAACAAAGGTATATCCTGTGCTGGATCACCAGTCAACAAGTTCAATTGAGCAAAATTGAAACATTCTTTTGGATCACCTACTGGCTTATCAGGGTTCAGTTCATCTAAATTTTCACTGCCGAAATCTGAGTAACCACAATTATCTGAACCAATCTTATATTGTTGCTTAGTACTTGATGGTAATTTAAAGAAATCAATACCCATTTCAAATAACTGTTCAATCTCATCTTGTTTAAATCCGTGACCTTCAATCATAAGGAAACCCTGTTGTGATGCAGCGTCTAATAACTTATTAGCAGTTTCCATATCCACTTTGGATATATCAATCACTTGTAATGGATTCTCTATCTGTTCTGCAGGCATTTTATCTTATCTTTTACTATTTACTTGAAAAGGGTCCTTCTATCTAAACAGTTGCCAATCCCCAGATGACCTTTGTCGTCTTATATATATCTGCTTACCAATAATTTATTTTTTGCTCGTTGCAAAAGTCTTATCTCTTAACATCCACGGCAATTCCGCCAAGTGCAATATCGAACCACAAAGACAACAGGCAGCACCTTCTATAAAGGGAAATGATTCCTACCGGACTAGGATACTCACCCGTATTCTATTATTATTTTACACTACTGCATTGATGCGATGCCAGAGATGACCCTTTTAACAAAGGGCTGTTTGTTATTTTTACTTTGTGAATCTCACTGTCAAAGATCTTTGCCTGTTAACATATGCTTCTTAACCTTACGGGTGAGTGAAAAAATTATTAAAAAAAATTTCTCACTGGGCAAAATTACTACATTGTTGCAATTTGATAATTATTGAAACATTGGTGGAGAATATAATATAAGGATGTCGGAGATATTGTTGTCGCTGTTGTCAAGGGTAGATGGATCATGTTCAATACGGTCGAAAGATGTCGATATAATAAGCTCTGTCGCAGGGCCCATGGAGGCCAAATCAAGGCAGGAGTTACCACAGCAGGTACTGTTGGAGTTATTGATAAGTCCAGCTGTGGGGCCTTCCTCTACGAGGGAGAAATTGTTGGAAGACCAGATTAAGAAGATCTTGAATAGAGTGATAAATACGTATCAGTACCCTAGACAGCTCATACAAGTAGTGATGCAAGTTTTGAAAAATGATAAAGTACCGATAAAGGAGATGATGTATATTATAAACTCTGTTTACTTATCCTTGATAGACTCAGGGATATCCTTGAATTGTTCATTCTTAGCCACGTGTTGTATCCTAACGCCAGAGTCACAGATCAAGTTTGAATTCACTAAGGAAGAGTTCGATGTGAATCAGGGATCTTTCTTAGTCGTTTACACATTACATAATGGTCAATGTGATGAATTGATCTTGTTAGAGTCCAATGGGGACAACATCTCATTGGAACTTATCAATAGAGTGTTGGAACTCAGTAGGAACGAGATTAACACAGTTAACACCAAGATAAGGGGTATCATCGAAGCTAAAATAGAAAAAGATTATATTTGGAATTTATAAAATTAGCAATATATATAACGATTTATTACAATTTCAATTGTTCTAAATTCTTAATAGTAGTCAATAAACCATCAATTTCAGCTTGATTCTTTTCAATCTTCTCAGCGTTAGTCTTTTGTACTTCACTTGATGCCTTATCGGTATAACCTGGGGCGTTGATAGTCTTATTCAAAGCTTCTTTCAGTTTTTGTAATTTACTCAATTTGGACTCGGTCTTGGTTATTTCCAGATCGATATCGACTTCTCCCTTGACTAAGACGTGTACGTTACAATCTGGTGTAATTGATTGTAAAGCACAACCTTGTGGTAAATCACTTGTTGATTTGACAATACCGACTTCATTAACGGCTTTGATCAATGAAATAATGAACTCTTTTTGCTCAGTAGCGATATTGAAGATCTTTTCATTTGATGATTCAACAAATACCTTACCGTTCTTCAAGATATTGTATTGAGACAAGACAGATCTTAAACCCTTTGTGATTTCCAAGATCAATTCGTAATCGTTAAGAGCTTGTTCACTTTCGAATTCCTTGTTGAACTGAGGATATTCACTGACGACGATAGATTTGGTTGAATCACCTTCACGTCTTGGTAATCTTTGCCACATCTCTTCGGTGATGAATGGCATGAATGGATGTATTAATTTCAATGATTGATCAATACATGTATACAAAGTGTCTCTTGCAGATTTCTTTTCCTGTTCGGAACCTTCTAAGATTAAATATTTAGAATTCTCAATGTAAACATCACATAAATCATACCAGAATTGATAAATTGCATTGGTGGCCTCAGAGAATTCTCTCTTTTCTAAAGTATCATTCATCTTTGCCGCGGTAGTGGTTAATTTATGTAAGATCCATCTTTCGACTAATGACTCGTTACCTGATAATTTCTTATCACTGGCAGGTGGCTTGTAATCATCACCTAATCTCATTAAGGCAAATTTGGTGGCTTGGTAAATCTTGTTACAGAATTTTCTGTAACCTTCAACTCTCAAGATATCCAAATTTATATCTCTACCACCTGTAGTGTAAGCACATAAGGCGAATCTTAAAGCATCGGTACCACATTCTGGAATACCATTTGGATAAGATGAATTTTGACCCTCTGTAGCCTTAGCTATCTCCGTGGCGGCCAAATTACCCTCATATAATTGCTTGTGTAAGTCTTCCAAAGAGATACCGGTGATAACATCTATTGGATTGATAACGTTACCTAAGGATTTAGACATCTTACGTCCCTGAGCGTCTCTTACCAATGAATGACAGAAGACTTCTTTGAATGGAACTTCACCAGTCAATTGTAAACCCATCAAGATCATTCTAACGACCCAGAAGAATAAGATATCCCAACCGGTTTCTAACATTGACATTGGATAGAATTTAGCCATATCCGCGGTCTTGTCTGGCCATCCTAATGTACTGAATGGCCATAAACCGGAACTAAACCAAGTATCCAAGACATCTTCATCTTGTTCCAAAGTGTATTTAACATTTGGGAATTTAATAGCAGCCTTCTTATCGGCTTCTTCCAATGTTCTACCACTGACCCAGTATTCACCATCGTTGGCGTCATTATCTTGTCCCTCAATGTTAACAAAGTAAACAGGACATCTATGACCCCACCATAATTGTCTAGAGATACACCAATCTTGGATATTTTCCAACCAACGGAAATATTCAGCCTCAGAGGATTTTGGCAGGATCTTAATTTGACCATCCTTGACAGCTTTAATACCAGCCTTAGCGGCCTCACCTTGTGAAACCCACCATTGTGGTTTCAAATATGGTTCAATAACATCACCAGATCTGGAACAGATTGGGATGGTCATCTCGTTATCTTCTTGACCAATGAACAATCCTTTCTCTTTTAATTGTTCAATAACCATACGTCTAGCGTCAAATCTCTTAACACCAGCCCATTTTTCACCACAGTTATCGTTCAATAACCCATTATCGGTGAAGATATTGATGAATTCTAAATCATGACGTTTACCGGTGGCATAATCATTTTGGTCATGACCTGGAGTGATCTTGACGGCACCGGTACCGAATTCCATATCAACGGCCTCTGCGTCAGTGACAATTGGGATCTTTCTGTCAATGAATGGGTGTTGTACGAATTTACCATGTAAATGTTTGTAACGTGGATCATCTGGATGAACGGCGATGGCGGTATCACCAAATATGGTTTCTGGACGAGTAGTAGCGACGATCACTTTTTCATCTGAATCGACAACTGGGTATGCGAATGAAGTCAAGACACCGAATTCGACCTTCTCATCATAACCTGGAACTGAGAGCATAGTCTTACCAGGTACAGTCTTATTATCAACTTCTAAGTTAGATAAAGCGGTATTTAAAGCGACTGACCAATTGATCAATCTTGAAGCACGATAAATGACACCTCTTTCATGTAATGTGACAAAGGCTTCGATAACGGCCTTGTATAAAGGTGGGTCCATGGTGAATGCTTCTCTTGACCAATCATATGAGGCACCTAATTTTTGAAATTGTGATTTAATCTTTTGATGATAAACTTCTTTCCATTCCCAAACTTTACCAATAAATGCTTCTCTTCCATAATCGTGTCTTGTCTTTTTCTCCTTTGCCCAAATGGTTTTCTCAACAACAGATTGTGTAGCGATACCGGCATGATCAAAACCTGGTAAGAATAATGTAGTCTTACCTTTCATTCTATTATAACGAATCAAAGAATCTTGAATAGCTACAGTTAAAGCATGACCTATATGTAAAGCACCAGTGACGTTTGGAGGTGGTGCAGGAATGGCGAAAAGACCTTCAGGTTTGATTTGACCATCTTCAGTTAAAGCTGGTTCAAAGAAACCTTCTTTACACCACCAATCGTACCATGAAGATTCTATATTCTTTGGATTATAAGCCTTTAATGATGGATCATCTAATGAGATCAAGATCTTCTTTTCACCTGGTGCAGTTTTATCGACAAATTCAGGAATGATTTCGGCTTCCTTCTTAGCGGCCAGCTTCTTTTTGGTATTAGCTTGCAGGTTAGCAGTTAATTGAGCTTGTTTCAGTTTCTTTGCTTCAAATTTTGCCAATTTTTCAGCTTGTTTTCTTTCCTTTTCCAATTGTTTTGGAGTCTTTGGTTTAAGATCTCCTTCAACAGGTTTACTTTCTTCACTCATCTTGAAACTGGTAAAGCTGAAGTAATTTTTTGACTATTTAAATTGGTTAGTAAATTTACAGTTTTGAAAAAAATCGAATGAGAGAGAGAAAAAAAAAATCCAAAAAATTTTCCATTCTGCGGTGATGTATAAGAAATATGGATAAATTTCATCAAGATTAAACAACCTACTATTCCAAATTGATTCTGTGTCCTTACAGTCTTCAGAGTTCTCAATATATTATATGTATATTTCGAGAACAAAAGGGACATCCAATTGATTTGTACTTCTTATCAGCAATAAAATGACAATAATGACTCGATTATCTCTAAGAATTTATTAAAGCCCATTTCTAAATTTTTTTTAATGAGCATTATGGAAAGTGCTACATAACCATAATACTTTAAAAAGATAAAACCTCTGAGTCATGTTTGTAAAGATAAAGATTATACGAGTCATGTCTAGTATATCGCCATAGAGGTGAACGGCTACAATCTACAAGATATTATTAATCTCATTCAATGCATGTTATTTTTTTAATGAATAAATAAATCGTAAATTATTTCACTTCAATGAATCCTTTGATGTATCTTTAGAATCTTGTTCTAATAATGATAATCTCAAAGCTTCTTCAATCATTCTCTCTTCTAATTCATCGGTATCGGATTTACTTCTAATCATACTTGAACTTGATCTATGACTAGCTGGTTGCAGTTGATTATCGGTATTGGTATGATGACGATGATGATGTTGTTGTTGATGTTGATCTTCAGGTTCGTTGTATAGCAAATTATTAGCGTGTATGACGGTGGCAGCAGCAGATCTTCTAGCTAGTCTAAGACGGCTACTTTTCAATTTGGATTCCCAATCAGGTCTTATGAAATCTGTGGTTATCACTCCTGGAGTATTTGGTGGTAATGAACCTTGTCTTTTCCTTCTTGTTCTATTGTCTTCGACGTCTAATAGTACCGATGTTGTAGAGTTAGACGACATTGATTCTCTTGGAAGACGTGTGGATGAAGATGAGTGTCTTGGAGGTGTCCCGACAGCGGATCTTGTCTTATTAATAGCATCACTTATAGATGTTGGCGAAGTGGAACCCAATTCATCTTCATTAATCGTGGTTGTATCATTATTTTTATAATGAGACGGATATGAACCTTCTAAACCTACTTTAAAATTTGGTGGATAATAAGTGACACCGAAATCTGGGCTGGCACAGAAGGGACATTTAGCCGACTCACTGATCAAATCCTCTGGGTTCTCTGTCTCTGTCTCGTTACCGTGTTCATCATGAGGTGGATGTGGATCTAATCTCTTGATTTGAACAAAACATTCTGAACATATCGGTTGAATACAACAACGACTGATATTTAAATAAGGTGGATAATATACAAAGCAAATGGGACACTCCTGAGCGTCTCTGTATAATTTCAATTGGAAATCTCTTGACGGTAATAATGGGTTTCTTCTTGGTGGTAAGACTTGTCTATCTCTCAGATATTTTTGTTCGGCATCTTCTTGCCATTTTAACAGTTTCAGTTTCACTCTTGCCTTTGATTGTTTACTTTCTAATTTCTTTTGAGAACTATGTGATTTAGGAATCTTATGTGAATCCATATCCTCTTCTTCATCATCCGGATTTGTTATTAACTCTGCATGTAATGGTAATTTATCCAATACATTAATTAATTCATCATCGGTCCAATCAGAATCAAAATCTTGTAAAGGAGTGAAAAATGGAGCTAATTTACGATCCACAATTAATGATCTCACGATTTCTGTCTTATAATCTAAATTTGATTTATAAGTACCATATGGAGCCAAATATCCACCATCCACTGTCTCCTCATACCGAACAACTAAATTCCATGCATGTTCCTCTCGCTGTCTCTCCCTCTCTCTATTCCTCAGACTCCTCGAACTACTAGGTTGCACAAATGGTAATGGAACATTACGTGCAATGGTGGCACTACTTGCAGATAGACCTCTTGGACGTCTATTAATATCTTGCTCCCTTCCAACCGTATTACCCATCTTGTGTTAAGGAAAAAACCCTATAATAAAAAAGTCACCTAATTCACCAGTAAAATTGGATTGGAAAAAACTACTGAATAGAGAATCTCTTAAAGAAATGATATAATTGAATTCAATAACTGATCAGTTAACAATAAATGATCAAAATTGATGATTAAATTTATTAAAGTATTCAGTTTCAAGTCTTTGTTTTTCTTTTTTCCTGGTTTGTTTAATTTTAATTTTTTGGCTTTTGCTTTTGCTTTCGTAATTCCCACTTACCGATTATGAAGCGATTTGCTTTGTTATTCCTTTTATTGTTAAAGCCACCAAGTGTTTAAGTTTAAATAAGCGATTTGACAAAAATGTATGTATATTACTTACAACTTTTAAAGAGAATAATAATGAATTGTCTTGTGTGGAATAAAAAGAACCTAATAGGGAGCTGCGGGTAAAGGAATACAAGATAGTTCCGATGTAAATCCTTTAATTAACACTCACACGTCAAAGCAACTAAAGGGAAAAAAACACAACCGCGGCAAAGAATACGAGCGGAAGATAATCTAGATATTTTTATACGGGAATTTATATGAGTTTATATATACTAGATTGCTATTTCATTTGTACTCTTGGCTATCCGAGTTATGCGGATTCTTTTTATACCTAGATCTTGGTCTTATCATATAGATATTTCTAACTCGGATACAAGAAAAAAAGTGTGTAATTAATTTTTATAAAAAATAATTTAATGTAAGCACAGCCCATTAAGGCCAGAAAGGGGAATAGATAGTGAATACTAAGCCGATATGATATCATGCATCAAAATTATATAAATTATCTATGAGTTAAACCGAATCCGAGTGCCATACCGATACTGAATAATGTTAACAGGGTCATTAGTACACTTAACACTGCAGCTATTAATTTATGTGTCGGATTCATCTTACCTATTCGATGCTCTAATGCTCCTATAGCGATTAATATATAAAAAGGTGGTATTAGTAATGATAATATTATTAAGACTCTCGATGTCGTCTTTGAGCATTGTTTCTCATCAGCGAAAATATTTTGCAAGGCTTCGCGGCCAGTATACTGATTTTCATACGAATCAGTTAATTGTAACTTCTCATCTGTGATATCGTTGAATGTCCTTGTCGGAAGTCTCTCGTAGTCGTTATTATAAGGCAAGCTATGGAATGTATCATGTGAAGAATTGGATCTCGACTGAGGTGCAGTGTGTTCGGACGATAACGCAGCTGTTTGAACAAATTCACTATGAGGGTAATTCAATGTGGATCTCCGATGAGGTGGCACTGGAGGTCTTGTGTCTCTGGGCACTGGCAGAGTTAATTGACTTGTCCGTTTCGGTACTGTGAACCGTGTCTGTTCTTGTGGTATTGAATCATCCTCGGGGTCATCAAATATCAGTGATCTACTTCTATCTTCTTGTCTAGTTTGTTCATTCAATAACGAATTCAATAACTCCACTGTCGACACCGTTGAGTCATGTCTGTATAAATTAGATATCGAAGACAGATGAGACTCGTCTGAATTATGATGGCTCCTATTAGTTACATCTCGTATTGGCTCTTTCGCTATAGAGATATGTTTAGTGGTATCTAATTTCCTCTTATTAGATATCACCGATGACGATGAATTACGACTGAAATATATTGCATTCTCCCTAGTGGAAATCAACGAAGTGCGGCCAAATGATTTTGGCTGTGTCGCCACTGGTGACAGCTCAGCATAGATGTCAAGAAGTTTGTTCACCGAGACTCTATTATCATCTTTGAAAAAACTCACTGGCTTATCATCGGATTTATTTATTGAGCCTTCTGCCTTGCCAAATTCCACAGCGTTTTCTAATTGAGTAAGATTGGATATCCCAGACTCAATAGAAGTATCCACCATCGAGGAACTCGAGTGGTTTTGTAATTCCTCTGGAACAGTACTATCTCTCGGGGAAGTTGACAATTCCTGCAAGAAATCAGCATTTGACCTAACAACAAGTCTGTCAATTTGTCTCAGTTCACCTAAATTATCTATTGAATCTGTAGATGATTTCAGGTTATTATAAAAAGTATTCTTCCTATCATCTTTACTCATCTTTGATGATAAGATAAGATAATAATTACAATATATCTAGAAATGGACCTGTATTTCATTATTTATCATAAGGGACCCACAACAAAACAATCCACACAGGACGCAGGAAACAACAACAAAGTTTTTCTTACACCCGATGCGTCAACGATAAACAATAAGAAAGGACGATCTCTTGGGGGATCTTGCACGACTCTTCTAGAATCTTGAAATTTATGACATCTATATGACATATTGAATACTATAGAGATACTATAGAGGTACTAATGAGTTACTATATAGATATTGTATAGATATTGTATAGATATAAGATACACAGTTTAAGATACATATTAATCCATTCTCAAGGTCATATACAATACATGCAATTAATAAAATAAAAATGAAATACACATTCATCTAAGATACAATTCATTATTCTTCCAATACATTTTCATCATCCTTTAGTGACTCCTTTTGACTACTTATCGAGCCAAAAGTTGGTGGTAATTTTTTTTGTGTTTGTGGTTCTTCATTAGCTAATACTTGACTTGCAAGAATACCTAACGTATTTAACATATTATTTTCTCCTTTCTTTTGAGAATACGTTACTGAGCTTCTACCGGAGGATGACGATGACGATGTGGATTGTCCATGTGTATGTGTATGTTTGATACTATCAAGTTCTTCTATAAGTTGTGAATTTTTTAATTTTAAATCTTTAAATTTCCCATATTTTAAATTTTTATAATACTTTATTAATTTCATATTCTTATCATTCAAATTAGTATTATCCATCATTAACGTTTTCAAATTTGTTTGGAAAGTTTCAAGATTCCTTACTAATATTTGCTTCTCAATATTACTTTGCTCTAATTCAGAATTCATTTGAAATCTTGATAAGTTCTTATCAAGATTCAATTTCAAAATCAATGACTTGGACTTGTTTAATGACTCCAAGAGACGCCTTATTGTATCATCATTTTGTGATTTTCCATTTAACGCGATTTCTGCTTGATTTATTGAATTTCTAATATCTTCTAGTATCATTGTGGTATCTTTGTCAACAAAATTTAAATCATTTTCTCCCAGATGCTTCTCCGATACTGATTCCATTATAGATAACTTTGCTATATTTGACTTCTTAATATCTGGAGATTCATTTCCCGATTTTAATGAATTATCATCACTTGTCTCTTCTTCAATATTACTAAATCTCCTCTTCTTCTCCTCCGCAGAACCAAGAGACGACACAGGCGACACTATGGAGCCTTCAGGTGACAATGTTTGAGAAGATACTATATTGGATTTAAATTCTCCCTTGATATCTGTTTGTTTATTATCAAGAATAACAGTAGGTGTTGCACTAGCTTCTATGGGTGTTTGCATCTCTATTTTAACACTCTCCATTGACAATTCTTCAAATTAGACAACTCTTGAACACTCTCCCGTATTCAATAAGATGATAACTAAGACACTTTCTCAAGATAATCGATATAATTGTATGGCAGAATACCCAGGCACAAATAAAGTGGTAAATGGCAACGCGAGCGCGTTTGCAGAATAACAAAACACACTTCCAAATGGGGAAACCCCAAACAGCCCCGGTAAATGAACTATATTTTTTCCGATACAAGTAGTGCACCACATAACCAATTCCTGTCTCGACGAAAATTGAAAAAATTAAAATTAAAATCCAGCAATACACCAAAAAATCCTAGACTTTATTAACTTTTAATAAGTAATAAATCAATATATAATACAATTATAATGTCTCACGAAAACGAAGAAGAATTATTAGATTACTCTGATTCCGAGGAACCAGCTTTGCAAACTTCTACAACCAACAAGGCTGATGCAACTGAAACCGACAAAAAGGGTTCTTATATTGGTGTTCACGCCACAAGTTTCAACGATTTTATGTTGAAAGCTGAGTTGTTAAGAGCAATTGGTGACTGCGGTTTCGAACATCCTTCAGAAGGTTAGTACAATTAATTCCATTATGTGGAACCTTTTGGAGAAGGAAGATTTGTCATCTGTTTTGGATTTTATATTATTAAATCAATCTATAAATCATGATCCATTGAATTGAATTGAAATCATTCAAAGAAGTATTTGATATATTACAAATGTCTTATAAATAGGGATATCCGTTATAGGAGAGAGCAAATTCCAGTGTGTCTTGAGTCCCTATCAGCTATTAGCTTTGCTACATAGACTACATGTCATATTGATCAACATTTGTGCAAATCTTCCTTTCTCTTAGCACAACATCAAATAGTCAACTAACAAACTCCAAAATCAACCAGTTCAACAAGTTTGTATCCCACAATCACTTACTGGTACAGATGTCTTATGTCAAGCCAAATCTGGTTTAGGTAAGACTGCTGTCTTTGTTTTATCCACTTTAAATAGATTAGATCCAACTCCAGGTGAAGTATCAGTTGTTGTTATTTGTCATACTAGAGAATTAGCTTATCAAATTAGAAATGAATACGTTAGATTCTCTAAATATATGCCAAATGTTATCACTGAAGTCTTTTACGGTGGTGTTCCAATTGCTAAAAATATTGAAACTTTGAAAAACAAAGAAACTTGTCCTAACATCGTTGTTGCTACTCCAGGTAGATTAAACGCTTTAGTTAGAGAAAAACACATTCGTCTTAATGAAGTCAAGACATTTGTCATCGATGAATGTGATAAAGTCTTAGAAACAGTTGGTATGTACATATGCTTTTTGAAAAATTTCCAAATAATTTACTAACATTTATTATAGATATGCGTGCTGATGTTCAACAAGTTTTCCGTGCCACACCACATGAAAAACAAGTTATGATGTTTTCAGCTACTTTAGCACCAGATATTAAACCAATTTGTAGAAAATTTATGAAATCACCATTGGAATTATTCATTGATGATGAATCAAAATTAACTTTACACGGTTTACAACAATACTATATCAAACTATCTAATGAAGAGAAGAATAGAAGACTTTCAGATTTATTAGATAATTTGGCTTTCAACCAAGTTATCATCTTTGTTAAATCAACAAGAAGATGTAACGAATTAAACAAAATTTTATCCAAGTGTGGGTTCCCAACTATCGCAGTTCACTCAGATTTACCACAAGATAAGAGAACTGAAAATTATAAATTATTCAAAGATTTTAAAGTCAGAATTTGTGTCGCTACTGATGTCTTCGGTAGAGGTATCGATGTTGAAAGAATTAATTTAGCTATCAACTACGATATGCCAAATGAAGCTGCTCAATATTTACATAGAGTCGGTAGAGCTGGTAGATTCGGTACTAAAGGTTTAGCTATCTCATTTATCTCCTCTGAGGAAGATAACAAGGTCTTGGAAGAAATTCAATCAAGATTCGATGTTAAAGTTGCTGAATTCCCAGAAGAAGGTGTTGATGCTTCAACTTATATGCAAAGTTGAATTACTTCTTTCCATTTGAAAAATCTTGTTTTGTGTAAACTTTTTTATCTTTTATCTTTCGTTTCTTGTTAAAACTTTTTTAAAAAAATTATTTACTTTGTTTAATTACTTTATCAATAATCTTAAATACCTTACCTATATCCCTCCTGGGCACCAAAAACCATTCCACATGTATCTTATATTTATCCCCACCACTACATCCATTACAATACACTGTTCCATACCCGTAAATTTCTCTTAAAATTAGATGAATTTGCTTTTCAATTCCTAAGACGTTTTTATCACATTTGAAACCTAGATCTTGAAACAGGAAATTTTCATATTCTGGTACTATTCTCAATTTATTAAATTTCCTCATTAAATGAGTCATGGGATCCAGCACTTCCAATGTGTTATATGGATTTATTAAGGTTAATTTATGTCCACATTGTGATTCCCATTGCTTTATTCTATGTGATACACTTAATGTTGTACATCCAACTTTTATTAATATTTGATTCTTAGAATTGAACAACTTCAGTTGTGATTTATTCCATTTTTGTATTTGTAACCAGGACCCTTTCGCACTGTCATTTGACATCAAATTGGCAAGTGTATATAGATATATGAATCCTGATTTATCTGATTTGATATTTGGTTTTTCAAATTTTGATCTCGCTATCACTGGTTGTACTTTTGTGTTGCTGCCTTGAGATACGTGATAATGACAGTATTCCACTGCACCAACTGTATGTATCTTACAACGCTCTCCCTTCTTCGTGGTCCCTTTGCATTGAGCCATTCTCCTCAGTTGTATCTTCTATATGATATTAACCCTTCTTTTCTTATTTTTTTGATTTCATATTATGTGTGTTTTGATATTTCCCGATTAGTTAAATTAATTGCAAACATCTAAAAAATCACTGTCATCATATAGTGATTATAAAATTTGAAGATGTCAAGATTGAGAAGAGCAATACTGAAGTATAATGAGCTGGAAGAAGAAGATGATGTTCAATTGATTGATTCTGACGTTCAAGAAGATATTATACTTGAATTAAGAGCATCGTTGAATCAAAGCAAACAACCTTCATCAAAATTTGTTAATGTTGTCATTGGTGCAATAATAGTATTAAATTTAATGTTGTTGGTTATTCCATATTATAAAAACAAAGTCAATGGCATATTGAGTTTGATGAGCATCTTATTATCACTTTTGAATTATATTATATTGAAATATGAAAAATATAATTTAACACTAGGTAGATGGAGATTATTGTTGGTATCATTTATTATGAGTTTAATCATCTTAGTACCAAAATTGAGTGACTATCAATCAAGAGATTTAGTATATTGTGTTCCATTATTGCAAGCCACTGGTTTATACACCATGATCAAAACAGATGAAAATCTTGAAAATGAAATCAATTCATTAGAGAAATTGAAATATAAATATAAAGAAGCATAGCATTAACATAAAGTTTTGAAGCAATCATCAGGTAATTTCAAGAAATCATGAAACTTATATTCGATTCTCTTGTTATTAGTATTTTTAAGAATCGTGAGGAAATTATGTCCAGTACAAATTTTGCAATTTAATTGTAATAATAATGCACTCAATAATCGATCTTGATTATTTGTCAATGTCAAAGAAATTGATCTCATTGAAGGGTAACTTTCTTGGAAATGCTGTGATTTGGTTAGTCACCTAGCGTATGGTGAAATAAAACATAAAACATACCTTTCTTGCAAAAAATGAGAAACAAAAGGGAGTTAATAATTCCAAATCTAAAAGCACTGATCCGATACAGTAATTGATATACGCTATCACAGTGGTGACCAGTTCTAAATCAGTGTTGACATCTTGTAAATAGAGACCAATATTAATTTTCAATTTTGACAAGCCAATAAATTCCAATCCATTATTGAATTGATTATTATTCGATTCCATAAACGTGTTTTGCTTCTCTATATTAAACAACTGGCATTTCAATTTGTAACGAAGAAATGATATCTCTTCTACATCATAATTTAATTGATTCCAATACTTAAGGGGGTTATTAAAATTTGTCAGTTAATTTATCAAAAGACTCTGTAATTGGTCACTTACACCTGAACTTATGAAACTCGTCTGTAAGATATCTAAGAGAGCTTTATTCTCTACTTCATCTAATGGTAAATTATTTATCTTCAAATCAATATGTAACTCCTTAATTATATGTTAGAAAATATATATTATATAAAACATTAACGGGGGGAATTACTAACGATATTCGAATCTTGAGGTAATATTATACATTTTTCAGTCAATTTTTCATTTACTAAGCAACTGAAGTTACATGAGATGCAATTAGAGCCCTCAGCGACCAAGAAATCCGTTGATTTGATCTCTGACATGTCTTTATCACAATATCACCACAGTTGTTTGTTAAAGGATGGGAGCAAAAAAATAATACTGCAAAAAAAGAATAAAAATTTACCTTGGATTCAACTAGATGAAACTAAGATCTTTACTGTAGATAGACAAAGATGACTACTAATTGGAAATTAGTAGCGTCCCTAACGACAACAACGATATTGTCATTATATATCATATACGAGAAAGTGACTCTGAATAATAAAGGTGAGATCAAACATGGAATAGAAGAGCTCATCGGCAATACACCCATCGTTGAGATAAAATCGTTATCCAAGATCACAGGATGTCAAATATTTGCTAAACTAGAGATGAACAACCCTGCTGGGTCGGCCAAAGATCGTGTCGCATATGCGATTATTAAAAAGTATGAAAGCTTGGGTATTATCAAACCTAACCATGGAGATGTCTTGTTCGAAGGTACATCAGGATCCACTGGTATATCATTCGCGATGTTATGTAATGCGATGGGTTACACTGCCCACATATGTCTCCCCGATGACACTTCGAATGAGAAGATGCAGTTGTTAGAGGCACTTGGAGCAGAGTTAACTCCAGTGAAGCCACTGTCTATTGTGGATCCAAATCAGTACGTCAACGCCGCGAAGGCATTAGCGACAGAGTTAACTAATGATAACACCGATAGGATAGGTGTATTTCTGGACCAATTCGAGAACGACGCTAATTGGAAGATCCATTATCTGACCACAGCGAGAGAAATTTGGAGACAGATGAATCATCATTTAGATTATTTTGTCACTGGTAGTGGCACGGGAGGGACCATTTCTGGATGTTCTCGTTTCTTGAAAGAGAAAACCAAGCATTTGAAAGTCGTGTTGGCAGATCCACAAGGTTCAGGATTGTATAATAGAGTCAAATATGGTGTTATGTACGATAGAGTAGAGAAGGAAGGCACCAGGAGAAGACATCAAGTGGATACCATTATCGAGGGAATAGGATTGACTAGATTGACATACAATTTCAGTCGACTGGAGCCGTATATAGACGATGCAGTGAGAGTCACCGATGAGCAACTGATAAAGATGCTGAAATTCTTATCTATAAACGATGGATTATTTTTCGGTTCAAGTAGTTGTATTAATGCCGTCGCTGCAGTGACTGTTGCCCGCGAAGCGAAGCCTGGTAGTAGGATACTTATCATCGCATGTGATAGTGGAGCACGTCATTTATCGAAGTTTTGGAAAGAGGCAAATAAAGTTGATCGTGATATAAGTATTGATGAAGTGATGAGTTAAAGTATACAGTAATAAAATTCTATAAAAAAAATTGTAAAAATAAATTTATGTAAAGGATATATAATACACATAAGATGAATTCATACGCTTTACGATTCGTAGAGAATGACCTCGGGATAGACGAGAGTGGACTCCAGGACACCACGCGACCACAGAGTTCATTTGAAAATTTCAAATCTTTACCTGAGTTAGTATTGAACGAGGAGGAGTGGAAAAAATATCGTTCTTCGATACTTAATAGAGTCAAGAGGAGCACAGAGGAGAATGGTATAAGTAAGATCAGTGACGCAATAAGGGTCGACGAGATGGAAGTTGACGAGGAAGAGCAAAAGTTGGATAAATTTATCAAGATTGATCAGTTGAAGATGGATTCTTTCAAGGATGAGATTTTCACAATGACGATAATTAATGTTGATAAATTTATCTCGGAATCCAAGTTCAAGATTGAAAAATATTTAGATATAATATGTGAGTTGTTGGGTATAAAGAGATATAAATGGTCATGGTTAGAAGGTGAAATTGAATTAACACCAATTTATATTAAATTATTCAAATTAAATGATTTTGTTCGATTTGTTAATCTCTATAAAGAATTAGATTCAAAATTTGGTCAAGTACAATTAGAATCTAACGTTGAACAATTACAAAAAGATTACAGCGATGCTTTAAAAGTATCAGTAGATACTACAACAATTGATGAATATTATAATGAAGTACATTCACATCATTTACAAAACGTATCCAAATCACGTGACGGGGACATATATTCTGAATATCAAGTTGACCCTAAAGAATTAGTTGATGTGCCTAAAGATCTAATAGATATAGTGAAGAATGATATAGTGGAATTCCGATTAAGGGTATTAAAATTAGAGAAATTGAAGAGGGAGAAAGATGCAATAAATGATAAGAAGAAATCTCGGTATAAGATGAAGAAATTGTATCAGGATATTTCAAAGACTAATACATTTGATGATTATGAGGATAAAGAAGATGATTTCAGCCAGGGTAATGGTGAGGACGACGAAGATGAATTGAATGATTCCGATATAGAGCAAGCACAACAGGAAAAATTAGATCAATTATCAGAGAATGAATTCCAAGTTAGATTGAAAATAATAAAAGATCAAGATCTGAATAGATTGAAATTGGTTAAAGCGTATAAGATGTTAAAGGATTATGACACCACATTGAAACAGAAGAGTGGGAAATTTATTAAAGATTTTGTTGAGATTGAATCTGTTAATAATAAGATTGATAATAATCTTGATAAATTTTATTTAAATCATAGCAATTATTTAAAATTTAGAAATAAGGTTAGACAGAAAGAGGAGTTACAAGATCAAGAAACTAAATCGATATTAACATATATTAATGAGTTAATTCTAGAATTTGTTGGTATTGAAGATGAATCGTTAAGTGGGTTCATAATGAGGTTAGTTAATGAGAATTATCCAAACAAAGTAAAAGTAATCGAACCATTAAGGGAGACATTAGATGAAGATGCCGAGACTTTTGTTAATAAATTATGGGAATTTATTAATGTATAGGAAATTTAATATTAATGCAGGAACCTATATGGGAATCAAATTCTAGACTATTGAACAATTTGGGATTTGTAATGGGCACGGAGTAAATCGCGCCTTGTATGGGATAATTCGATATATCTATCGATATATCTCTATCTCTATCTCTATTACAAGTTCTAGATAACTCATTATCATTATCTAGTATCCATGTAACCATACCCACTTGAATAAACTTTAAAGTCTTATTTCTATTTCTTAAATGAGTATATGAATCGTGAATTAGGCGTACCTTTTACCCCTATGTTTACAATTATCTTATTAAAGCGTGTAAAGGACGCCCTGGCAATTACCGCATCGGGCAATTAATCTCTTACTTCCAAAGATCCGCGACAAATACTTAAGCAGCAGTCGTGCACCTGTGGCCATGTTTCATAAGGTGAAATTTTTTTTCTTTTAATTAAAAATTTGTCTTTTTTTTTAAGGGCGAAATCTTTTGAATAATAAACACAACAAAAGGAAAAATAAATAAATAACAACAAGAGACCAAATTACACAAGAGACAAGAAATAGAATTTTCCCTTGTGTTTTATTTTATTAATTTAAAATACATTCATTTTATATTATTGATACCTTTTATACCCATCATTATCATCATCCATCATAGCATATATCTATTATATCTGTTGGGATCTATTAGATAAATCAATAGAACAACAACAACAACAACCATTTTTTAACTGCAACTAACTGAAGTCTTTCATTAATTTCAATATATTTAAAACAATTTTTTATATTGTGTTTACCACCTTTGTTTTAAATTAATATTGTATATATATATATATATCGATATACAATATAACAGATAACAAATTTCGTATATCCATATATCATTATCTATTATCATAGTATCATATTACAATCGTTTTCATTCATTTTGTTTACTATTATTCATTTCTTCACAATATACAAAACACAAGACTCAGATACAAAGCAGATAAATATTATAAGTTAAATTAAATTAAAAAATTCATTTCCAAAGGTAATAAATATATCTGTATAGCAAAAATGTTCTTATTGAACAGATTCATATTTGCATTATGTGTATTTATAACATTTACTAATGCATTAGTGATACCAAATTTCTTCTCCAATCATGTAAGGATTGAAGAAGAAGATCACGAAGAACAAAATCATTTCCAAGAACCAGAGCAAAATGCATTAGCTAAATTCAATCAACAATTATCAAACTTATTAGCCAAGAGAGCTAATTTTGGATTTAACAGAGATGAATACGAAAATTCATCTTATCCAACAACTTCATCTTCTTCATCGGTACCATCTAGTGTATTCGGTAGCACACAAGACGATGATCAAGAACCAAGCACAACTAATAACGAATTCCAAGGTTGGGGTACTACATCAAGTTCATCAGCAGATCAATTCACTAATTTGTTTCAAGCTGCTCCTAGTTCAAGTTCAAGTTCAAGTACTGCTAGCTCTACTGATAACTTCTTTGAAGCTTTCGGACTGTCTGATGTGACTGAATCATCTACTCAACTGACAACAAGTTCTTCACTGGAAACAGCAGATCTGACCACAAGTGCAGCTGAAACAACAGATTCACCAACAAGTTCATCATCTGCATCAACAGATCTGACCACAAGTTCTGTACTGGAAACAACAGATTCGCCAACTTCATCAACACTGGATGCAACCACAGAGACCACTGAATCAAGTTCAAGTGAAGATCTGGTTTCAGCTTATCTGCTGGTACTGACAGCAGCATCAGATCTGAATACAGATCTGACCACTACACTGGTATCAGCCACTGCAGTTCTGGAATCTGCCGCTGCTGTGCTGTCTACGACAACACCAGAGGAAACCACTGAAGAGGCCACAACACTGTCACTGGAGGAAACAACTGACACCACAAGTGCCGTTGATACTACACCAAGTGCTGTGATTGCTGAATCCGCTGAATATACACCAACCACGACAACAGCTCCAGATCTGACACTGAGTAACACCGCGTTCACACTGGATGCAGACTCAGCACTGAGAGTGGCAAGTTCAACATTCTCTTATTCATACTCTGACGATGACGAAGAGGAAATTTCAACAACTTCATTAGAGTATGTAGAATCTGCTACACCGACACCAACCACGTCATCAACTTCCACTTCGGCTACAAGTTCAGATGATTCAGAATTCGTTGCCAGTTATGTTGATTCTTCGTACACTTATTCCGATCCAGATATCACTGAATCCGAACAGTACGTGGTTACATCAACCTCAGTGGATGCCGATCTGACAACTTCATCATCTTCGTCAACCACGGTGTCACTGGCAAGTATCGAGTACATTGCTCCAACTACCACATCGACACCTGAAGTGGCGGCAATGATTCAAACAACTTCATCACCAGAAATTGTCGAACCAGCCGTGTCAACGTCATCTCCAGTAGCCGTGGAACCTGTGCCAACCACATCTTCTCCAACTATTGTCGAGCCAGTAGCAACTACTCCAACACCAGAAATCGTTGAGCCATCAACCACGTATCCAGTGGAAGACACCACAAGTGCCGCTTACATCGTGCCAACCTCTGCACTGATTGCAAGTATCCCACCAGTGTCATCTTCCATCTACGATGCTTCCACATCACTGTCTTATCAATACAGTGATGAAGATATTCCAACTGCTACTCAAAACTACATCGATACCACCAGCTCATCAATAAGTGAAATCATCCCATCTTCATCAACATCACCAGTGTCAGTACCAATCCCAGCGTACCTTGATCAAACATCCACACTCAGTTCTGCGTCATCGGCATCAACTGAGGAATCCCTGTTTGCCATCTTGCCTGTCTCCACCCCGGTATCTGAAACTGATTCATATATCCCATTGACAACTCCACTGCCAATCTCGACATATGAACCAGAATCTACTACTCCAATAGCAGTGGTTTCAACACCGGTACCTGAACCTCTTGTATCGTCATCATCACTGGAAACCGTTTCTCAAGCACCATTATTTGTCCCAGTATCGACTCCAGTCACTTCAGTTTCCGCTCCTGTGGAACTGATCTCATCACTGGCAGATATCGTGTCAGAGACTGAAGCTCCAGTGGCATCATCACCAACTCCATTAACTTCGTCAGTGTCACCTTTAATCATTGCATCACCTGTATCATCAGCACCAGTTGTCGAATCCGTTGTACCAACCACTTCTAAGCCAACAACTATCCCACAAGCTGCTTCAAGTGTCGTTACACCATCTAAAGAAAGCTCCACATTGTCTTCTCTCTCCCAGCAGACTGATCAATCAATCTTGCCTATCGTTGGAACGACATCATACCCACTCACAACACCACAAACAGCGAGCGTCACAGATGTGCCATTATCATCAACACTGTACACACCTGCACCGGCACTGCCAGTGCAATCCACATTTGAGTCATCAGCTACACCTTACAACACCGTGGCTAGTCAATCTACCAATTGGTTACCTAAGAATATCTTGACACAATCTGCTGTGCCAACGAGTGCCATGTCTGCTTCGACATCAACATCGATCCAAACAAGTGCTTTGCCTAAACTGATTAGTCCAATGGAAACTTATGTCCCAGGTAGCAATTATGAATTAATCACTATTGGTTTTAAAGAAGGTTTGAATTATAATTTCATTGTTCAAAATTCCTTAGCCACAGCACAAATATTCGAATATTTGCCAGGTGCTGTAAGTTTCCCATTGAATGCATCAGATTTTGATTCTAAGTCAATTTTCATTAAGCAATTAGTTCCATACACCGCGTACGGCTTAGATTATATCATCACAGTAGCTGAGATGTATTACCCTGTTGATCAGGTTTCTCTTTTACAAGATCAAATCACTAGGAGTGGATCAGCATTCTATGGTAATAGCGACGCCACTGAAAAGACTTTAGCTTCATTGGTGGACCCAAGAGTTCCATTGACTGGATTGATAAGTTCTATCGGTTCAAGTTCATCTGAATCTAGTGGTAAGACTAATCCAGATAGTATTGGATCGACTGATAACACGTCAGATCTGCAAGATGATATCTCATCTGCCGCCGCTGAACAACTAGGTTCTCTTGGTGCCGAGAGTGCTTACTCTGCCAATACTGGTGCTAATGTCACTCACCACACAGCGGGTAAGATTGCAGGAATATGTATTGGTGTTGTAGTTGGTGCTTCAATGTACTTAGCACTGACATTAGTTTTCTATAGAATTTGGAAAAATAAGAGACAAATTCGTTTAGAATCTGAATCATCGTCCTCGACAGTGTATCCAAGCACTGATTCAACACCTCCAATGTCACAATTATCATCATTCCATGGTGGTTCATCAGGACAGTACCCTTCAAATAGCGTTGTTGGTAAATATTCAGGTAACGCTTCAAGATCATCTAGATTAGGAAGTTTCTATGGTTCCTCTAGAAGGACAAGTGAAATAGATACTTATATTCCTAAGATTTCTCAACCAGTGGAACAACACAATTCATTAGGTTGGGTATAAATCTTAATTGGTGTTAAAATTGATTTTTAAAAAATTCTTTTTACAATAATTGTTTTTGATTTTTAAAATACCCTATTTTTATTTTATTGATATTTTTTTTTAAAGTTATGCTCTTGTGTTTTATCTTAGACTTTATGATTAAATTCGTATTAGTTAATTTTATCATTAGATTACAGTTTTATAGGATATCGCTTAACAAATACAGAGAATGATTTAAATTTATTTTGTAGAAAAAAAATATAAAATTACAAAAGATGTTATAAAATCAATAGAGATGAGATGGACAATACCGAGAAACAATAAACTCCACCCGAAGTACAGAGTGATAACTCAATCACCAATCACCATCACACCCAAGACAGATATCAAGAATTTACTCCAACACAACTCAATCCATGAACTGACATTAATCATTCATAGAAATTTTCTTCGTCTAATACGATTTTACTCACCTTATACATTCATTAGAAATTCAATGAGAAGTTATATCAATATGAGATTCCAACAGGATTATAACGATCGTCTCATCCTGATGAATCTACCGATAATCAACGATGACTCAAAGTTGCTCGAGAAGCTGCTAAATTCTTTAATATTTATGAATAATGCATGTTGTCAAAGCTCAAATAGACAAGACACCGAGTACAGAATTTTGAAAAATTTATTAGGTGCATGGCACAAGAAGCAAATATCTAGTGGTCGCAAAGGTCGTAAAGTGGAGGTACAGGAGTTTGACGTGATGGAAGATGCAGTGGTACGAATGAATGAAGCAATGGGGTTAATGTTTTAAAATTCATAAAATGACTGATATTAATGAAATGTATATCTATACACATAGTTAAATAAAAATTTTTATTATTACATTACTCATACTCTTGTTCATCATCTTGTCTTCTATTATCACGGATGATTCTCTCTCTTATCTTCAGGCTAACAGCTTTATCTGTTGTGTCTTCCTCTAATTCCCCATCTGTCGTTGTCAGACTCGTCAGATCACTTATTGAAAATTCAGAATCCGTGACTTTATCACTAGAAAAGATGGGTATATTGGACAAGTCATATGATGAGTTGATCTTGCTTATACCACTTTGCAGATCTCTTAATTTTTGTCTCTTTATCAGTTTCTTTTTCAATGATCTTTCATACTTGGCATCTTCCTCTGCCGATTTCCTTTCTTGTAATTTCTCTTGAATCTCTAACAAGTTGAAATCAGGGTACAATTCAGGACCCCATTCATTGACCATCTCCGTGATCTCTAAAGTCAATTCTTTTCTTAATTGTTTCAATTCTAAGATATTTGATTCATTAATTAATGTAAAATACAATGGTTTTAAACTCTTGAAATAATCCATTCCTCTATCACCAATAATCAAAGCACAATACGTGATCAATGAACAGAACAAATAACTCGTACCAAAGGCCATCATTAATTGGAATTTACCCGACGTGTAACCGTAATACCATAACAAGCCACTACCTATCAACGAATAGAAAGTGTATAATAATGGAGCTAAACCCATAGCGACTAAGATCTTCCATGTGGCAATGACATCAATGGCTTTGATCTTAACAGATGAGTTAGCTAATGCTTTCTTAGATTTCTGAGTACTGATTTTCTTAGTAGCATAGAATACTGGACTGAATAACAAGAACCCTGGAACACAGAATAACAGTAAGAATACAACTCTTGACAAATTGGCAAGTAATAATGTGAGTGTCAAGATTCTTAATCTTGGTGTACATTTCTCCACATCATGATCTGGCATTTGATAGATTTTTAATAAATCGTTATATTGCAATATCTTTTTCTTTAATAGTTGTAATTTTGGTTCATTTTGGAAATGAGTATAACCTTTAACTAATCTTCTATTCATCTCCACAGTCATTTCCATTGATAACCTTGATGAGAAATTGTTTGAATATAATCTTCTTGCCACTTGTACGCATACTAAAGTTTCATAATCTGGACATGTCACGGTGACCAGTTTGAGACCATTCTTGATTTGATCTAACAACTCTCTCACTGCGTCTTTCGATGTGTCTGGATTCTGATACTGTTCAACCAATTTAGGATCGATATCTATAGGGTCCCCAAACTCTACAATGGCTCTTGATCTGAACTTATGACGATTGAAATAGTTCATACCACATGGGACAATCTTGATATTACAATTTGGATCATTGGCCAATGCACCTAATGCCATCACAGCGACACCCAGCTTCAAAGGTAAGAAATCAGGTCTATCGTGGGACCCACCTTCAGGGAAGATACCTAATGAGTTACCTCTACTTAAATGTTCAAAAACTTGGGAGTATACAGCAGTTTGATCAATCTTGGCAGCGGTTTTAAAAGATGTACCTTTAATTAAGATATCATGCATTTCATCAATATTTTTCATATTTGATATTTTAAAATCTTTTTTCAAAAGTAACTCTGTATCTGAGATCACTTGTTGCACTACAGCGGTACCCAAATGTCTTGGTAATGATATTAAGGAGCCTTCCCCACATTCTTTAGTGAATAAAGTACCAGTTCCAACAATTTTCATATTGGTGTCCTCGGCGAAATCCTGATCGTACCTCAAAGTACCAGTAGCCATTTTCAAATTATCCTGTGCTCGTGCGACTGGAATTGACATAATAGATCTAGCTAAGAAACCGACGTACTTATCGTAATAGGAGACGGCAGCTACTAAGAACGAGATACGGTGTCTAGAGACTTTCTGCACCGACTGCAGAAGCAACATGCCATCGACGAATTGATTCCCGTGTGGGCCAGCGACAAATATAATAGCTTGCTTAGGGTTCTTAGGTATCTTATAAGCACCTCTTGTTCTAATCTCTCTGAAAAAACAATCAAATGCTATACTGAAAATCCATACTGAAAGATCAAATATGAAGAACTGGAGTGCCGTGGCAGGCCTATACGCAGAACTCATTATCCTATACTATAACGTTGAATTATATTATCATATACAGTTAATTTATATATATTAATCGCTGTTTCTTGTTGTTGGATTTTTGAATTTAATTTTTTCTGTTGGGGAACCGCGTTCTTAACTATGGTAAGAGATATCACTTCTTCTTCAGTTTAGATTTCAATTTCTGTTGAAGTAAGTCTTCATTTCTGAATTTCAATTCATTGCCCACCATGTTCTCCACGTAGTCTTGGAATATCGTGTTGTCTTTTTGTAAATTAGTTTCATATTCTCTCCACGAGACGTATAATTTTTTCAAATGTTGTAACTCCTTTTGCAATTCTAATTGCACTGTTTGTAATTTCTCCACAGAGTGGATTGATCTGTAATATTCACTCTTTTGGATGTTTAAATCATCTAAATGCGATGTAGTAGCTTTAAGGATATCGATAAATTGCAGTCTGGTTAAATTTAACGTGTCATATTGGGGTAAATTGAGTTCTTCTTCGTTCATCGACTCTGGACTCGTAGATCTCTTCTTAGCATCATTCAATTCATCAAGATTCAAGGGAAGTCCAAGATTTAACAACATCTCTCTTCGTATAGTTGATTTTCTCCATGTATTATCATTTAGTATCGTAACATGAGCAGGAGGTTGTGTCAATCTTTGTAGTATCTCTTTCGACCGGCCATCCAATAACTCATCTGTACTCACCAGTGGCAGTGAAGATATGCCATCAGTCAATGGGATCATCTCATTTAGTATACCTTCCACATAACTAGAAATTTCATCATTTGTTCTATCAAATACCGTTGTTGTGTCCTTTATTTCGTCTTCTTCTTCTATTGAGCCATTGTCAAATGAACCGAAATCGTCGTCATCCTCATCGGACATTGCCACTACCTCGGTCTCTATCTCATCTTCTGACATCTCTGTTGTATATAGTCTTGTATGTATCCATCAAACTGAACAAATAAATTCACAGCTGTTTTCTTTTTTCCTTGAGATTTGTTAACAGAGTATGAGATACAATGACATGAGTATATATGAAGTGGATAGAGCTATGTAGGTGGCTATGTAATTGAATTAGATCAATTCAATATATAGAGGTTACAGATAGTTTTCAGTTTATCGAGATTGGTTTGATAAATTAGAAGATATTTCTAATATTACAGTAGATAGTAAATTGTCAGGAACGTATACAACAAGTGAGAATATTACTCCGATATGAAGGGTGATGAAGAGGTCATAGGATATGAAACTGGACTTGAATTTGCTAGTAGAGTACTTCGAATACCGAGTCATCTTCTCTTGGCTGTACAATTAGATCGCGATATAACCCAATTAAACCTCAATTGGTCCTCTATTGGTCCTCTTTGGATTCCTCTTTTCCAGGTTATTGGATCATCCTGATATATTGGACTGACTGACATAACTAATAAATAGCCAAGCCAATACATATCTAACACAGTATCACATCCAGTACCACACTGTTTCTTGATTGACTCATTTCAAATTTTCATCAAAAAAATGAAAAAAAAAACTCTCAAAGGCATTTTTATTGGAACAAGTGATCAAATCATACAACAACATGCCTTCCACACCGGTATCACAAGAGATTGGAGCACCTATCCCTAACAACACACCACACGCTGTGTCTGTGACTTTACCTACTTGGGAAGCCACTGTTGGTTACGAAGAAGGACAAGACTGGGTAGTTAATAAGATGAATTCTGGGTACCCTAGATTTTTCATTCATAAATCTATTCAATACCTTTGTGATCTCTTAGAGTTGAGTTATGGAAGAGAGGGTGAGAGAGCCATGGTGTTTCCGACTTATAATATCTCCAAGAGATGTCGTGATTTCATTAAATCCAAGACAGATTTAGATAAATGCAATGTTAGAATCTTACAACTTTCTACGCCATCTCCAAAGACTAAAGAAGAGGAATCAATAAGGGTCGGAATCAATTTCAGTACTGTGTTCTTCCCAGCTAGTGAGTTTCCGATACTGAAATCTTATTGGCAACACACCGGGGAAGGTATCTCCTCTAGAAGGGCCGAGTATATCTTGTCAGAATTGAAACCAAAATTGTTAGAAGACTCTAAAGTGAAGGCTAAAGAGTTACTGGAAAGATTAAAGGCTAAAGTGAGAAACCCAAAGAGGTCATCGACATCGATGAATAGAAGTTCATCTACGTCATCACAACAATTAGAAAAAGAGTATTCTACGTTCATAGAAGAGAGATTTGGTAGAAATTTAGATCTTAGATTCGCTAAGGAAGTTAAAACTATTTTACAAAAGAGAATTCTGCACAAGATCAATGAGACTAATAATGGTGTTGTCAGAGAAGATGACGTTTATCTTTATCCAACTGGTATGACCTCAGTATTCAATGCTCACCAGGTTATATTAAACTTATTTGCTGGTGCTAAAGCCACAGAGGAGAAATCTATTTGTTTTGGATTCCCATATGTTGATACATTAAATATCTTGAAAAAATGGGGTGCTGGTGTAGAATTTTATGGGTTTGGTGATGATGCCGCAGTGACAGATATGACACTGAGATTAGCCAATGGTGAAAAATTCTTATCACTATTCTGTGAATGTCCATCGAATCCACTTTTGAAAACACCAAACTTAAAAGAATTGAAAAAATTAGCTGACCAATATGGGTTCTTAATCGTTGTTGATGACACTGTGGGAAATTTTTCAAATATTAACGTATTACCATACTGTGATATGGTACTGACGTCATTGACTAAAGTGTTTAGTGGTGACTCCAACGTGATGGGTGGCTCTTTGGTGTTGAACCCAAACTCTAAATATTATCAGCAATTAAAGAAAATATTCAACGAGACATATGAACCTGAAATTTATTGGGGTGAAGATGCTATTTATTTAGAAAGAAACTCTCGTGATTTCACCCAGAGATCACAAAAGACTAATTTCAATACACAAAAGATCTTGGAGATATTCCAAGCTAATGATTTGGTAGAAGATATCTTTTATCCAACTATATGCTCTACCAAGGCATATTACGATGACATTAAGAACCCTAATGGAGGCTATGGTGGGTTATTCTCATTGAAATTCAAAGATGAAGCCGATGCCCGTTGCTTCTTCAACGAAGTGAAATTATCCAAAGGTCCTTCATTAGGTACCAATTTCACTTTGATCTGTCCATATCTGATCTTAGCACATTTTGCCGAATTAGACGAAGTAGAGAAATGGGGGGTAGATCGTAACCTTATCAGAATCAGTGTCGGCTTGGAAGACATAGACGAGTTGAGTGCCACTATCAAGCACGGCCTCGACGTTGCCCAACAGCAACATGACGCGTTACATAGCTAGATATTACACCTATATAGATGCCAATTGTAAATCACTTCACTGTGACACCAAAAATATTTCTGCTTTTTTTGGGAAATTAACGACTCAAGATTTTGAAGTTGATTTTTTAATTTTACTTAAATCAATACTTTTGATCATAGCAAGTAAATTAACATATTACTGAGTATCAATTGACTTGATCTGTGTAGTATCATATTATATAATCATTCAAATAAGGTATTCAAGATAAATCAATTTCAATTGTATATAATAATAATATATATATATATATATATATTTTGGGGTCTTTTTCGCAATTGACGTTGACATATTTATTATTCATTACAAGTTGTTAGTGACAAGCTCACTGAAATCCAACTTGTGAGAGAAGGTAAGAATTTGTGAATTCGTATCATTTAATGAGCTATCCATTTAGTTCGTCGCCAACTTTTGGCAATAACAAGGGTATCTGGAAAGCCAAACCATCATCTGCAGCGTTACCGTTGTATAAGGACAAACCAATTAATCAAACAACAAATTACTCAACGATAATAAATAATAAGGGTAATAAGAGAATCAAGATGCTTTTCCCTGCTACAGTACTGTTTTTCATTATTTATTTATTATATCAATTTGGTAAATCTTTTAAAAATGAAGAAGATGGAGATAATACCGATTTATGGCTGGTGAGAAAATTTGAAGTGAAAACAGCATTTTTGGAAAGTTGGCATGATTATGAGAAAAATGGTTGGGGGTATGATGTTTATCATCCAATATCACAAAAGGGTGAAAATATGGGCCCTAAACCATTGGGTTGGATCATCGTTGATTCATTAGATACATTGATGTTGATGAATTGTGAAGATGAATTGAAAAGAGCTAGAGCATGGGTTAAAGATGAACTCACTTATGATTTCAATTATGAAGTCAATGTATTTGAAACCACAATAAGAATGCTTGGTGGATTTTTAAGTGCTTACTATATATCTGAAGATGATTTATATTTGGATAAAGCTGTCGATTTAGGTGGTCGTATCTTGAAATCTTTTGATTCAAGGACTGGTATCCCCTACGCGTCAGTTAATTTAGGTACCGGTAGAGGAGTCAAGAGCCATGCTGACGGTGGTGCCTCGTCTACCGCTGAGGTATCAACTTTACAATTAGAATTCAAATATTTAGCTAAATTGACAGGTGAATCATTATATTGGGAAAAAGTGGAAAAAGTTATGGAAGTCTTAGATGCCAATAAACCTAAAGACGGCTTGGTGCCAATCTTTGTTCACCCAGAGACCGGTAAGTATCAGGGGAAATTAATCAGATTAGGTTCAAGAGGTGATTCTTATTATGAATATTTATTGAAACAGTATTTGCAAACCGGTGAAACCATTTACAGAGACATGTATGAAGAATCTGTCAAGGGTGTTAAGAAGAACATGTTAGGCAAGTCAAGTCCTAACGGTTACACTTATATTGGGGAATTACCTAACGGTATCAATGGAGGTCTTGATCCAAAGATGGACCATTTGGTTTGTTTCATGGGAGGTCTCTTAGCCTTAGGCGCTACTGAGGGTGCTAATATCAACGTCGCTAGAAAGACCAAGTATTGGTCTACGACACAGGAGAGTAGTTTCACTTTGGGTAAAGAGATTTCACGTACTTGTTATAAGATGTATCATGACGTTGAACATACAGGTTTAGCTCCAGAGATAGTAGTATTCAACCAAGACCAAAAATCCATTAACGATTTCCATATTAAGCCACTGGATAGACATAATTTACAAAGACCAGAGACTGTGGAGAGTTTGTATTACTTATACAAGATTACAGGTGATCCAATGTACAGAAGATGGGGGTATGAAATTTTCCAAAATTTCATTAAACATACTAAAGTCGAGCACGGAGGTATTGTCAGGTACACCTCGTTGGACGATGTCACTACCGGGAAGAAAAGAGATAATATGGAGAGTTTCTGGTTAGCTGAGACGTTGAAGTATCTTTATCTCTTATTCGATGATGAAGATCCAATTGATTTGACTAAATGTGTATTCAACACTGAGGCACATATCTTCCCAGATTTCGATATGGCTCCATTGTTCAAGACAGGTTGGTCAAGAAGTGGTCAAGTTAAAGAAGAAGCAGGCGATAAGATCGAGGAACCTGCAAAAGATGTTAAATCTGAATTGAAAGTGAAGCCAAATGCAATTAAACAAGAACTGGATTTGAAAGAGGCTAAACCAGTTTTGAAATCCACAGATCAAGAAGATGATATTTTGAACCCTAAAATGATTCCTCCAAAGATGATGCCTCCTAAGATGGGTGGTAGTGGTGCCAAGGCAGAGAAGCCAAAGATCCAGGCTGAGATTTCATTTAATGAGAATGATAAAAAGAGTCATGTTAATCAAGATGCGAAAGTGTTGAAGAATGTACTGCAACAGCTGCCACTGCAACAGCTGCGACAACTGCAACAGCTGATGCCAGATAAGAAACTCGTGCCTATGGAGCCACCACTTGAAGGTCAAAAACCTAGTAAACCTATTGAAGAAGAATTACGTGAATTGAATTTAGATAAAGACGAAGGCAAGGGTAAGAAACTCCAAGACAAGAATTCTATCAATAAGAAACTTGAAGAATTGATAAATAACGATATTGAATAACCTATATAGTATATCAATTTATATATCCAATATCTCTTTGTAATTTCAACGAAAAAAAACACTAACAATTTTTCAACATAAAAGAAAACACGTTTTGAAGATTTTAACTAATAAGTAAATTGATATTATCACAACAAACAATGATGGCCACGTTATCGATTGACGAGACATCAGGGACTATCGTCGTGCCTACGAAAGTGTTACAATTGGTTAAGTCGTTATTGATAATTGCCATTTTCATATCGATATCATTTGCCTCGATCTCATCAAGATTATTCAGTGTCATCAGATTCGAAAGCATCATCCACGAATTCGACCCGTGGTTCAATTACAGGCTGACGCGTTACTTGATCGGCAACGGGTTCTACAAATTCTTGAACTGGTTCGATGATAAGACTTGGTACCCCTTGGGGAGAGTCACCGGTGGTACGTTGTACCCAGGTTTAATGGTGACTTCCGGTTTGATACATAATTTCTTACAGAAAATCGGATTGCCTATCGATATCAGGAATGTGTGTGTCTTGTTGGCACCACTGTTCTCCTCGGTAACGTCATTGTTTATTTTCTTCTTGACTAAGGAGATCACCAACGGTAATATGACTGCGTCATTATTCAGTGCCATATTCATGGGTATCACACCAGGTTACATCTCACGTTCCGTTGCCGGTTCATACGATAATGAAGCCATAGCCATTACGTTACTTATGGCCACTTTTTACTTCTGGATCAAGTCAATCAAATTGGGTTCAGTATTCTGGGGTTGTTTGACTTCATTCTTTTATTTCTATATGGTTAGTGCATGGGGTGGATACGTCTTTATCACGAATTTAATCCCATTACACGTATTTGTCTTGTTATTGATGGGCAGATTCGACTATAAGATCTACGTCAGTTACAACACTTGGTACATCTTGGGTACTTTATTATCTATGCAAATTCCATTTGTCGGATTTTTGCCAATTAGATCTAATGACCACATGGCAAGTTTAGGTGTATTTGGATTATTGCAATTGGTACTTGTGGGTAATTACTTTAAGGAGATCCTTACAGCTAAAAATTTCAAGAAATTTATCATTATCGTTTCGGTCTTGATCGCTATATTGGGTATAAGTGGATTGATTCTTGCAACTAACTTGGGTTTAATCGCTCCATGGACCGGTAGATTCTACTCATTATGGGACACCAATTATGCCAAGATCCATATCCCAATTATCGCCTCTGTGTCAGAACATCAACCTACGCCGTGGTCAGCTTTCTTCTTCGATTTGAATTTCCTTATTTGGTTATTCCCAGTCGGTGTCTGGCTCTGTTTCAGTGACTTGTCCAACGAGAGTGTCTTTGTCATCATCTACAGTGTCTTGGCTAGTTACTTTGCCGGTGTCATGATCAGATTGATGCTTACATTAGCTCCAATTGTATGTGTCTGTGGTGGTATCGCCGTAGGAAAGATTTTCCAGGTGTATTTGGATTTCAAAGAACTGATTAAGAATTCACCAGCTTTAACAAATAAGAAAGAACTGATCTTAAACGGTGCATCAAAATTATTAGTCACTGGTACTTTTGTATTCTACCTTTACTTCTTTGTACAACATTGTACATGGGTTACATCTAACGCCTATTCATCACCATCAGTGGTGTTAGCGTCATCGAATCCAGACGGATCTCACTTCTTGATCGACGATTATAGAGAAGCTTATTACTGGTTACGTATGAACACTCCAGAAGACGCCAAAGTGATGTCATGGTGGGATTATGGTTACCAAATTGGTGGTATGGCCGACCGTACCACATTAGTGGACAACAATACGTGGAACAACACCCATATCGCCACTGTGGGAAGAGCAATGGCCACCACGGAGGAGAAATCGGAGGAGATTATGAGACAATTAGATGTTGATTATATCTTGATAATATTTGGTGGTTTAATCGGGTTCAGTGGTGACGATTTGAATAAATTCTTATGGATGGTAAGGATAAGTGAAGGTATATGGCCCGAAGAGATCAGTGAACGTACTTATTTCACCGAGCGTGGTGAGTACAAGATCGACGACACCGCGACAGATGCAATGAAAAATTCATTGATGTACAAGATGTCATACTACAGATTCGGTGACGTTTACGGTGCCCAAGGTGCCTCTGACAGAGTGAGAAACCAGAGATTATCTGCACAATACGCTAAGGAGATCCAAGTCAACAGTGTCGAAGAAGTGTTCACCTCTGAGAACTGGATAGTGCGTATTTATAAACTAAAAGATAAAGATAACTTTGGTAGGGATTTGAAAAATGTTGGTCAATTTGACAGAACGATGAGCAATCCAAATATCAACAAGAGAAACAAGAAGAAATTAGTATCTAAGCAACCTGCCGACTTCAGAGAATGATCTATATACTCTATATATATATCTTAAATATACAAAATTTAAAAATATCTAGCAATATACAACCAAAAGCACCCCTGTTTCCCTCTTCTGGTCACAGTAACAGAAAAATCCAAAAAAAATTTTAATTTTTTTAAAATTTCTTTCTCACTCTTTAAAGCTACACACAGAACACTTAATTTGTATTGGTCTCCCGTGTATTATATATTAGATATATTTATAGATATACTGATTTATACAGATACAATTAAGATATTGACATTGTGATAGTGGGACACTAGTTACTGCATCTACACTTACTCATCCGTGGTTCTAGTCTCATCATTCAAGATCAAATTAGCGCTCTTACTATACTTAATATCGGCTAGTTGGTGAAGTTAAGAGTTTGAGAGTTAGAGAAAGAGAAATCAAATAAGATATAGAGATTTTTAAAACTGCATTTGTACATTAGAATTCATATCATTATATCAGCATATTCATTCATAGCATAGTGATAACTATCATATTTTAGTTGTTAAGGTTGAGATCATATATATATAAGGGAAGATAGGGTAACTCACGGTTTTTTGTTCACTACAGGTAATATGAGTATTTCCAATAGTGATTCTGTCAATTCGACAGCTAACGATTCGTCGTCATCGCATTTGAATTCGGAGCTGTTGTTGACTCCTCCTAAGGGCACAGATTTACTTAATGATATCACCGGTTTCACGTTACAACAGCAATCACTGACTGATCAATCAAATTCTTCAATATTGTTTTTCAATGATAATATGTCCAGTACTAATCAGACAAGTTTCTTACCACTGGACAACTCGATATTACGTACCCAGACCCCTGATTTGGATATCGATTTAGCGTTGGGGGATTTAAACTTAGATGATTATCAGGATTTCGTTTCACAAAAGGGTAATAGATCAATGTTAAATTTTGGTTCAATGACCCCTAACCCACAAAATTTCCAGCAGGGTTTTAATCCTTCAACTCCGAATTGGTCATTGAATATGAATATGCCACAAAGTGCCCCGCCTTTCAATCGCACCGGATTGGATCATTCGAGTTCAATGTTACTGAATATTAAATCATTTAAATTACCAGATGATGAAAATGTTGATCTGGAGACAACGCAAGCTTCAGAAAATGCACAACCAGCTGGACAGACGCATAAATTTGGTGGTTCACTCTTGTCGACTCCCTTGAGTAATGATAAACCAGTTGATGATCAACATAGTGGGTTCTCACAGATGATGATGGGTCCCGGGTTCGCATTACCTAATTTCAATGGATTCCCACCACAACAATACCAGTCTCAACATCAATTACATGACCAAACCCAGATGTGGGAATTACAAAATGTTGATTATAATGGGTTCATGATGGGTAACCAATCTGGTGTCTCATCGATGCATAACAGTAACAACACACAATCACATCACGCAAGACAATTACCTCCACAGCAGTATCATAATCAGCGTTGGAATAATCATGGAGTCAACGTTCACCGTAACAAGATGAATAACAATCGTCGTAAAGGTGATGACCCCTCTAAGTATATGAATACGAATTTAGAAGATTTTAAAGGTGATATTTATTCATTATGTAAAGATCAACATGGATGTCGTTTCTTACAGAAACAATTAGAATTCAATGACTCTCAAAAGACAAGTTTGATATTCGAAGAGACTTGTATGCACGTTATTGAATTAATGGTTGATCCATTTGGTAATTACTTAATACAAAAATTATTAGAAAAATGTGATGACAGGCAGAGAACTATGTTAGTTAAGAATGCATCACCAAATTTCTTGAAAATCTCTATCAATCCTCATGGTACCAGGGCGTTACAGAAACTCATCGAGTGTATCACCACAGAAGAAGAGTCGCTGATTATTCTGAAACTGTTAAGACCATATATCGTGACATTATCCAAGGACTTGAATGGTAATCACGTTGTACAAAAATGTCTTGCACGGTTATCACAGCAAGCTAATCAATTCATATTTGATATATGTTGTGAAAACTGTGTTGAGATCGCTACGCATAGACATGGTTGTTGTGTATTACAAAGATGTTTAGATTTTGGTTCATTGGAGCAATGTAAGCAATTGGGACAAGTGTTGAGTGTTAATGTGTTACCCCTATCGTTTGATCCGTTTGGTAATTACGTTATCCAGTACATTTTGAACAATACTGAGCTTGTTGAGGCCAACGATGAATCAATCACCAAAATATTACACAAGATTCATGCAAATTTTATTGATTTATCATTACATAAATTTGGATCAAATGTAATTGAAAAAATCTTGAGATTACCAAAAGTCAATTCCGATTTAATTGACTTAATCTTAAACAAATTAACCATTGAGGATTTTAATAAATTATTAAACGATTCATATGGTAATTACGTATTACAAACATGTCTTGATGTATCAAATTTTGATAAATTTGAAAAATTGAAAAAAATCTTATTACCCATTTTACCAAGCGTTAAGAATACACCACATGGTAGAAGAATTAGTGCAAGGTTAGGTATTAATTTAAGTAATTTAAACAATGGTCGGGAAATTTTATTACCACAGGTTAATGGTAATATCACTAAAGTTGAAATTTAAATAATCATATATATATATGTACATTAGTGTTTGTATTTTTAAGTATTTATTTTTAAAATTATATATATATAATTGCATTCTTTGTTTAACTACGATTAAAATATATCATTTATTTCATTTTATTTCATTATTTAATCATAAGTAATTAATTAATGTTACTCATATATTTAAATCCATTTAATATTATTCATAATTTAATTCAATTTATTTAATTTCAACAACCTTTTCACCTCTTGCAAATCTTGGATTTCTTGGATCATTAATAAATTCATTCGAGTTCATTGAAGCTTCAGCACCTTTACCAACTAAATAGTAAGTGACAACACCTCCAATAATGAAATGGTAATAATTCTTGACGATAGATGATGGGAATCTTTGTAATGCCATTGTGATCTTTTCTATTATGATCTATCTATATATATACTGAATACAATTAATTGATCTATCTATATATATATATATATACTCTTTATAAATAAATAAATTGTAATTGTGTTGAGTTTTTTTTTCTTTGGCGGCAAAAAGTTTTCTTAAGAAAAAATTAACGATTCTCATTGGTGTACAATTCTCACTGGGGCCCACGACCTGGAGTTATCTCGTATATGATGATTTCACTACTGGGGTTAAGAAACATTAGTGGTACAGTGGTTGTAGGTGTCTTATGGTACTGGAATTGCGATTCGGTGAGCAATTTGTCAAATTGATCTAATGTCAGTTCGTTACGGATTGTACATGCAATTAACACAGTTTTTGTATGACAATGCTGGAATAGCGTTTTAATACTTTGCAATAGGGACTCTAATATAGATACATCATATGTGATATCTGCCCCAACACACAAGTCAATATCACGAAGATACAACTCTTCACCCCAGATGTACTGGAAACACCTCTCAGTATTCAACCCATTCATGGTAAAATTATCTGATAAATTTTGTATTAAATGTGAATCTCCATCTGTCATATAAGTGCATGTATCTGTATACTTATTCAACGTCAACCCGACAAGACCAGTGCCCGTGCCTAACTCTAGCACCGTGTGCACTTCCGGGTGTTGCAAGAGGTAATCGTTTAAGAGGTAATGGGCGAGATAAATTGACAGTTCCCATGTTCTTAGCCCAGTGGTGTTAAGTCCACTTATCAATTTCGGATTTTCCTTAATGGTTATTTGCTTACCCGGTGAGACTTGGTATTGAAGAATATCATGATCTAAAGGAGATAGCTCCACCGAGGGGAGCAACGACTCGATATATGTGGAGTAGAAATCATCTAATATTTCAAAATTTTTCAATTGTTGTAATTCAAGTATTTTCTTAAATATCAATTTAAAGTAAGCTGGATTCCTCTTTAAATCTTCTTTCAACTCTGTTAAGAGTGACTCTTGATTCTCTAACTGTTCAATATCATCTGGGATCTCAATATACCTATGCGGTACTCTCTGTTTCAAGTACCTTATCAATTTATCCATTATACAAATCACTTGTTACTAGTTAAAATTTTCACGCAATTATTAAACTTATACAACTATATTACCAATTACTTTAACCCTCTTAACACCACCATCTGGGATAATAGTCAACTTAACATGAGTGAATACTTGGTCATTCAGTGATATATCAAAGAAATGTTCCTTATCAGCACTTGTCTTGGCTTTAGCGACGAGACTCACCCATTTGGCATCATCACCAGGAACTTGACTATCACTATTACAACCTTCTAATTCGATATATTGTGGGAAATTACCTCTAAAATGAGCAGTGTCAATGACAATTTGTTTTATATGGGCACGGTAACCTAATTTCAAAATAACCCAGTCGACATGGTTAGCGGTTCTTGACCTCTTTGTCTCCCAACCATCACTCATATCGAATCCACGTCCGGGCAAGATTAAATTATCTGCACTACCGAAATGTTGATCCGAATAGGCGACAGCGACACCACCGTTTAACACACTAGCTAAATCTAATTCAGTACTCAAGTCTTTTGGTAAGATAGGTAACACGGTACCATAACATCTAAAACGGGCAATACCACCGTCAGGGTACTGTTTTAATCTAATATATCTGAACGCGGACTCAGTGATAGAATCTCTAACGAAGAATTGCTTTTGTGATGGGCCACATTCGACTTTTGGTATTATCTCTTCCCAATTCTTTAAATCATCACTCAGATCAACACTTATAAAAGGTGCATGATTACCGTTGAAGAAAGCGGTATCTACTTCGACACCTTTAATCTTTGCTGAGCTAACACCCATCTCGATAATGACCCAATCGAATGGCTCCACATTGTGACGTCTAGTTTCCCAACCGTCATACCATGCACCTGAATAAACAAATTTCGTGGCGTCACGAATTGGCAGTTTTGGTTTAATTAAATTTGACAGTTCAGCAAACCATTCATCTGAGAATGACAAAATTTTACCACCTAATTTTTCACCAATAACGTCTGTATAATTACAAACAATTTGTTCATGAAATTCTTGTTCTGTTAATTTAATAATTGACATCTTTATAAAATCTATGACTTTTATATATATAAAATTTCAATATAAGTGATTCAATGTCATTTTTATAATTGAATTCAATTTTTCAACATTTATCAGCAAGAATGCTCGGCATAATGCGACAGCCCCAGATCAATTATCTCACACTTTTTTACCTATCAGTGCACGACTTTTCATAAGATAATATCCTATCATATATATTGACTTCAATTGACTTAAATTGACTAAATAACTAAATAACAATTATTTAGGGGCAGCAATTAAATAGTTCAATCAATTATGGTATTAAATGTTATATATATCGTAATAGCAATTATCGAGATAGTTATAATGTATATTAAAGTAATTCAATAAGTGCGCATAAGAGTAACTTACATAGATCAAGTTTGCCATATAATGATTATTACCAGACTAGTTTTATGCGTACTACAAGATATAGAGATGAATAACGAATAAAAAACATGCAGATTTAAATATTAGTAAGCGAGCGCATTTATCTAAAATAGATAAATCTTTACATCATCTATATTGTCACAATGTGTATCAGTTATCAAACATGTAACCGCAACTTGAGTTGAATTTGACAATAATAAATTCTATTATTGCTTGCATCGCGCAGCCCTCGTCAGACCACTCAGTAAAGAGGAAAGAGTCGTGCACAGGAGGAATCCATCTCATTACGTCATGTTTATAGTAAATCTCTATGATATACACTCTATATGATTTGTATGATCTATCTGATATGGTAGATAGTATATGGTATACGATGTCTATATGATCTCTATATAGAGTGTCATATGGTATAGTAATTCACATACTCGTAACCTCTTGACAGAGGTTACCCATGGGTTACATAGATTTCTCCAGAAAGTAGTAGAATGTAAGGGCACAAATCCAACATAAGGGCAAATACACGCGCACATTGACAAGATTCAATGGATTTCAATTATGTTTTCTCTTTTGTATAAAAAAGATGGCAATTTCCCTGTTGCTATAACACGATTTAATTACAAAAGATATACAACAATTGAATCAATTATAATATTATTATTATATATATATATACTTCATTTTTATAAATCATTATTATTGCATCTATTATAAATATAAATTAATCATAAATCACAATGTCAGAAGGTTTTACTAGTACAGTTGATACAAATAATCCTGTTAATCCAACAAAGACTAATGATTTAAATATTTCTCATACAGATCCATCAAAAAATCTTTCGGATAAGGGTAAATCAGAATTACAAAAAACTGCAAGTGCCACAGATGCATCACTGCCCGCTTACTCTTACTTAAATAATGACGGTATAGATCAATTACAACCAATGACAAGAAAGAAAAGAGTCTCCTCTTTGTCTCTTTCTGATCAATGGAATTCCAATATGCAATTATCTGGTTTAACTTCAAATAAATCATCATCGACAAATTTAAGAAAATCAGGTTCAAAATTATCAATGGGTTCCGCTAGATCTTCGAGAAGGCCCTCATTATCAATGAGATATAAGAAACATATTATTGATCATGAAAGAGTTGCGTCCTACGCATTTGCATTCGATATCGATGGTGTTATCGTAAAAGGTCCAAAAACTATCCCTGAAGCCAGGGAACTGATGAAATTATTAAATGGTGAAAATAAATATCATATCAAGGTACCTTATATCTTTGTCACTAATGGTGGTGGTAGACCAGAAGAGAAAAGGGCAAAGGATTTATCAGAGAGACTTGGTGTCACCGTGGAGAAAGATCAAATCATCCAAGGTCATACACCGATGAAAGATTTAGTCGATGTACATGAAAATGTTCTTGTCGTTGGTGGTGTTGGTGACGTTTGTAGAAAAGTCGCTGAAGGTTATGGTTTCAAAAATGTTTATATCCCCTTGGATATAATGAAATGGAACCCGCTGGTTTCTCCATACCATGATTTAACCGATGAGGAGAAAGCTGTTGCGCGTGATGTCGATTTCAGTAAAGTTAATATCGACGCCATCTTAGTCTTTGCAGATTCAAGAAATTGGGCTGCTGATCAACAAATCATTTTGGAATTATTATTAAGTGAACATGGTAGAATGGGTACTACTTCCAAGACATTTGATGAAGGTCCAGGATTATATTTTGCTCACTCGGACTTTGTTTGGGCAACTGATTATAAATTATCTCGTTATGGTATGGGTGCATTACAAGTATCCATTGCGGCATTATATAGAGAACATACGGGTAAGGAATTAGTTGTCACTAGATTTGGTAAACCACAGAGAGGTACTTTCAGATTTGCCACCAAACTTTTAACAAGTTGGAGGAAAAATTTGTTGGATAAATATGTTCAAAAGCAAAAATTAGAACAAGATGAGGAACCTCAAAGACCTCTGCTATTTGCCTCAGATTCTGAAGATGAAGACTCTGAATCTGAAGATGAAGGTTTAGATTTGCAAAAAGTTTCAGAAATTAAATTAGATTTACCACCACCATCAACAGTTTATTTTGTTGGTGATACACCAGAGTCAGATATTAGATTTGCCAATTCTCACGATGAAAGTTGGCATTCAATCTTAGTTAAGACCGGTGTTTATCAAGTCGGTACTGAACCTAAATACAAGCCTAAACTGATTGTCGATAACGTGTTAGATGCAGTTAAATACGCAATTGAAAGGGAACATCAATTAGAATTAGATGAGTGGAATGCAGGTCTGTTAGATTTAACTGAAGCTAAGATTAGTTCTGACACTGGCTATAGCCCTCAATTGGAGACAATTGTCGCTACACCAGCTGTGGAAAAACCACAATTTATTTTATAATCTATATAAGGGAGCTTGCTTGGTATGAATCTATATAACTTAATTTAATTCAATAAATATAAATCCATGTAGTGTGATACAAACACAATACTGGCCAATACGGCAATACCCTTCGTACATAAAAAAATCAATTTTTTTTGATAATGACTGAACGAGAATTTTATAATTATAATTTGCGTGTATTTCATAACAGCAATAACAGTTTTTATATTTAGATAAATATTTATATACTTAATATCAATTTCAATCGCTTTTAAATATAGGGATAATGGGGGTTGCAGAGCAAGTTGTGCCATTGGCCAAAGATCTGTTCAATTATATCTCTGATTCGATCTCTTCTTTATCGATATTACAACAAATTTCATTATTAACAATATTACCATTTTGTTATTCAATCATTTTCCAAATTTTTTACTCTTTGAGAACTGATCGTCCACCTTTGGTGTTTTATTGGATTCCATGGGTAGGTAGCGCGGTGCCATACGGTATGCAACCTTATGATTTCTTCGAGCAATGTCGTTTGAAATATGGTGATTGCTTTGCCTTCTTGTTATTAGGTAAAGTCTTCACTGTTTATCTTGGTCCAAAAGGTCATGAATTTGTACTTAACCTGAAATTAAGTGACGTTAGTGCAGAGGATCTGTATAAGCATTTGACTACGCCAGTCTTCGGTCATGGTGTCATTTACGATTGTCCAAATTGGAAATTAATGGATCAAAAAAAATTTAGTAAAGGGGCATTAACAAAGGAAAGTTTTATGAAATATGTTCCATTAATAAGAAATGAAGTCTTGCAATATTTCAGTAAAAATTTCATTGGTAATGAAGGTGTCGCTAATGTGATGAAAACACAACCGGAAATGACTATCTTCACACTGTCACGTTCATTATTAGGTAAAGACGTCAGGGATAAATTAGATTCATCATTTGCTAAATTATATTCAGATTTAGATAAAGGATTTACCCCTTTAAATTTTGTTTTCCCAAATTTACCCTTTGTTCCTTCATATAAGCAACGTGATTTACTGCAACAAAAGATCTCTAACACGTATATGTCAATTATCGCTCAAAGACGTGAAAATGGTGATATACAAGATCGTGATTTAGTCGACACGTTAATGAAATCAAGTACTTATAAAGATGGTTCCAGTATGACAGATCAAGAAATTGCTAATTTATTAATTGGTGTCCTTATGGGTGGACAACATACATCACTGTCAACGTCACTGTGGTTCTTATTACACTTGTCAGAGAGACCTGATTTACAAGAAGAAATCTTCGAACAAATTCAACAAGTTTTAAATGGTGAAGAATTACAATATGAACATTTGTCAAAATTAACTTTAGTTAATAATTGTATTAGAGAAACTTTAAGATTACATATGCCATTACATTCAATATTCCGTAAAGTTATGAATGATATGGTTATACCAGTGCCAGATCATAAATGGGTTGTACCAAAGGGTCATTATGTCTTGGTGTCACCAGGTTATGCAATGACATCGGAAAAATATTTCCCAAATGCACAAAAATGGGACCCAAAGAGATGGGATCAACCTGCTGTGACTGGCAACTCGTCTGAAGAGACTGTGGATTACGGGTTTGGACAAATCTCAAAGGGAGTTTCATCTCCTTATTTACCATTTGGTGGTGGTAGACATAGATGTGTCGGTGAGCAGTTTGCTTATTGTCAATTAGGTACTTTATTAGTACAATATATAACCCATTTCAAATGGCATGGTAAACTTCCCGGTGTTGATTATGCAAGTATGGTGACATTGCCTTTAGATCCTGCGATTATTGAATGGGAGAGAAGGTGATAATAAATTATTTAGAAGGCTTATTTAAATTATAGAATAATATTTGAAAATGTATATCGAATTTGTACTTTAAAATCGTGGAAAATCGTATCATTTAAGCGGAATATCTATTAATATCTTATCATAGTCTCTTCTAAATAGGCATATACCGCGATACCCAGATACAACAGTAAATCGTGATGTTTACATCCTTTAATTGCTCCTTTAACAAGAATCTTACATAGAAAAGTAAATTAAATAGTGAGGCGCAGCAGTTGTGTAGAGGTAAAAAACAATTTCTGAAATAGCCCTGTTCCTATTGTTAATAAACTCGATACTTTTAATAATAATTTATCATGGCTTTTGTACCTGATTTCCTCGGCTGAGGTCATTTACCCTGGTTATAACAAAGTTGTTGTTGTTTACTACTTGGTTGACGCCCTGTCTGTAGATTTCAAAAGATATATAGATCTGTCGATACCATTCTTTGTTTGCTAGATACATTATCACATATCACAGATTTTAAGGTATAGGATTTTGATCTTGATAAACATATACAGAGATAAGTGGATCCCAATCATATAGGATCTTTCGATAATCATTTACGTCACAGTTATAATTGATATTTTAGCAAGTGACCAAATTCATCAACAGCAAAGGAATTTCTTAATTAAAGGCAAAAAAAAAAACTTTTGCTATTTCAGCACACGATTATAATAATATTTTCTTTACTACTATAAAATTAGTTTTATTATGGTAAAGATAGTTCTCTGATCAAAAATATTCAATATATCAAGTTCAGTTTTATAGATCTATTCAATATGCTTTTATTGAGAAGGGTAAGGCATGCTACTATCCTTATCCTTATCATAACACTTATATTAGTATTTCATAATAGACATTTCACAGACCAGCAAAAGGCACAAGCTGTATTACAATATAAGACTTTAGAGCAACATTCCATCTCGAAATTTAATCCTCGTGATACTACACTGGATTTATATCGTCATTTACTGAACTCACTGGAGTCAACTGTAACGAGAGTCGGTAATGAGTCGGGGATTTTTTTCCATTGGGATGATTATATAGATCTTTCACCTGCCGATAATATCCTACAAAGTTATAGATTAAAATTTCCAAATGGTGATTGTGATGATAATTTGAGAAATTTCGCTAGTGTTAATGCTTATTTCCTTGAATCCTTCTCGACAAAGGTATTACGTGGTCTGGCTATGTTATATTCGTGTTACGATATCCCAAGGCAAGTGATGATGCCCTTGCCCAATACTTCTTATCTGGTATTACCTGTAGCAGGGAGACAGAGAATTGATTACCAAAGTTTGCAATTAAACACCACGAGAGAACAAGTCTTAGAACTGATGTCAGAGCTGGAATTCGGGGATTACCAAGTGATTGATCAGGCTCCTTTCAATAAGACTATTTCATTATCCTTAAGTGATTTCCAATTTGACCCAGATACAAAGATTGCTCAATTAGAGAATGATAACGATCCACTGAACCTCGAGTACCTCGAATTCTTACAATACGCTAATAACTACGTCGACACTGCAGATAAATTCTTCAAATATCCCTGGATCATCGACGATGTCATCTCTGGCCATTCACACCATTTCGCATACCCTTTCTTCAAACGGTACACCACTGACCATGAGAGACAAAGTGTCATGCAACATATGGTGAGACTGTGGTTCCATTTCGCACTGGCCGTTGACTTACCAAGCTGGATCAATTACGGGTCACTTTTGGGTTGGGCTTTCAACGGTGTTAATATGCCATGGGATACCGATATAGATATCCAGATCCCAATAGTGCCGTTTGATAAATTAGCCCGCGATTGGAATGGAACTTTAATCTTAGAAGATCCACGGTACGGGAACCTGAAATACTACTTGATAGTGCTGCCGACGTATGTGAGACAAGGTAATGGACATAATTTCATCGATGCTCGTTTTATCGATATCAATTCGGGTCTTTACATTGACCTAAGTGCCTTGCTGCATATCGAATCAGACACGCCACCGCTGTCTTTCTTTGAAGACTTGTCCCAGCCAGACGAAGTGCCTGTGCATTGCAAGAATTGGAATTGGCATAGCTTAGAGGAGTTATCACCGTTGAGACACACTTTCTTCGAGGGAAGTGCACTGTACGTGCCGCATAACGTTTCAAGGATCCTTCGTCGCAAGTACGGTCCTGACTCGTACACCACAGCCACACGATTCCACCAGCATAATTACCAACAGGACATTGACCTCTGGGTGCCCGATAAGATCTGTTCCAGTGCGCCAACACCACCACTGGGCCGGTTTGAGTCGTTGAACCACACACAATTGAATTTCGACGGTGCATGTCACAGCAAGGATTTGATGGACGAGTACCATATCGTGCACGAATCTGCACTGAGACACCATGTCTTGAACGCGGACGTGGACCACGTTAGTGACGCATACGATTTCATGCAGTTAGAAGAGTTGCCATTGTTCAGAAAGGATTCATGGGATTATTACCACGATATAGATACCGGTATGGCGAGGGATGAGAATTGGTATAAGTATCAAGAAATCATTCATATTCATTAAATTACATCCCTCTTAAAAAGATTCAAAAGATTATTATTTAGATTTGTTTGTGGTTTTTAATTCTCATATACATATATATTATTGCTATTTTTAAATTGATTTCATTGCTCATTTCATTATATTCATTATATTCATGTTTTAATACAAAAAATTATCATATAGTTTAAATTGTAGATGCTACATATACATTGTAGAATAGAAATTCCATAAAAATCATAATTGAATATTATTTTATAAAGCGTATGAAAATAGTGTAAAATAAATGGTTATATAGATGTAAAATACATCATAGAAATATATATGATAAATCGGTATCAGAGTAACTCTTCAGTTACTTGATAAAATAAAACAGTCATGAAATAAAGGGAATTGATCATAAAAGAAGGTACGAAAAAAAGGGGGTTAAATTATTAAAAATCATTAAATACACCATTATTCATTGAAATTGGTGTATGATTAATTGAATTTCTTATAATTTGATCATCAATATATTTATTAGCATTATCATTAACATCATTATTATTATTATTATTATTATTTTCATTTTCATTATTGTCATTTTCATCATTTTCATTATCATTAATATTTAATACATCAACATTATTGAAAAAATTATTATTATTTAAAAAAAATTTCAACTTAATTAAACCACAATTCATATTTTTGAAACAACCAAATTTAAATTTTAATTTATTAAAGATCATATAATCAAATATGAAATCAATTATATGGAAAAATTTATTAATTAATTTCCCCTTTTGTAAAATTGGTTTATCAATTCGTGATTGTGAATTAACAATTTCTTTTAATCCTGTAAAAATTTCATTATCACTATTCTTCATTGAATTAACACGTTTTAATCCACTGTTTAATAACATTAAATTATCTAAACTTTCTTTATAATTATCATCAATATTATTAAATTGAAATTTATCTCTAAAACAATTTTCTAAACTATTAATTAATTTAATAATTGCCTTATAAATTTTTAAATTAATTGAATTTATATCATTGGTAATTTGTCTTGGTGATGGAGAATCAATATCCATACCATCTTCATTTATTGGAGAATTCTTGAATGAAAATAAATTTTCTAAATCTAATTCTAAATTAGCATCATCATCTTGCGAATGATTAAAATTCATTATAAATTTGATTAATATTATAAATACATCAAATAAAATTTGAAATTGTAATGATGATATCTTAACTAGATGATTTAAATCACAAAATCTTTCATCGATATTATCTAAAAAATTTCCAACTTCCTTTGATAAATATTGTTGATAATTATTAACATAATCTGGGATCTTAAAATTGTTATGATCAACTTGTTCAGGGTAGAAAATTTCTCTTATAATTAAGAAACAATATGAAATTAATTCTAATAATTCCAGTGAATCTGTAACGTTAGATAATTCATTATTACCTTGTAAGATTTCAAACATTTTATCCCAATCTTTTAACCAAACTTGTTCTTTTAATTTATGTAATTTTAAATTTAACTGTAATTGTAATTTATATGCACTTTTCTTTAATAATAAATGATAATTCATTAATTTAGAATCAATTGCCAAGTCATTTGATTTAGTGAAAAGTTTACATTGATTAATCATAAGATTCCAAATACGTGATACATTTAGATAATTTTCTTGTAATGAATCTCTATCCTTCGCGGACCTTATCGAAACGTTACTATTCAGTCTAGTGATATTATTAATACCATATAATTTATCATAATAAAATAATTGATGTAATCCATTTTGTAAACAAATTAATCCAAAATCACTTACATGATGATTAAAGAAAAAACCACCACTATGATTTAATTCATTTGTTACACTTAATATATCTAATGAAATTAAACTATTAAGACATTTTTTATAATTTTCTGGTTGAAATGCAAATCCATTATAAAAACTCTTAAATTCATTATAATTTGATGAATTCCAAAGTATTGATGAATTAGGTAAATCCAATTCCAAGTCATCAATTTTCAATGATGGTGCGATATTATATAACGAAGTCAAAGTGACCACAATGTGGAATATTGAATGCACTGTACGCACCGCGGATTCATACTTGATAAAATCATAATAATAATTCTCATCAATAACACGTTCACCCATTGAAATCGAATTGTAATCCCATTTAATCTTTGTCATCTCTGAGGATTTAATCAATGAAGTCAATGCATTAACTTGTCTAATGACAACGTTAATGCTGACATCGTTATCGGCATACAATCCATAAATTACACTTAAAGTCAATGATTGAATTAACCATAACGGTGAAGCGTTATTACTATTCAATCCAGCAGGTTGACCACGTTGTTCTGTGGATTTCTTCTTTCTTGAATCCAAGTAAACATGAATAGATCTTCTTGAGACCTCGTATAAACTTGTTGCATCCTGTTTTTCATCACTTAGTAAGGCACCAATTGTGGCAACCAACAAAGGTAAACATGAAATTGAAGCTCTTAAATTATCTAACTCAATCTGATTCATCACCAGGGGACTTCTATCCTTATCCACATCATCCAATGTCGTTCTCATCAATGCATACTCGTTCAACATCGATTTATGAACAAAGGGGTAATGTGGCAAGAACCGATCGACAAAGCTATTCAAGTAAACGTTTAAACGATCATTTGAAGGTAAATTTGGCACTTTGACACCGACAAAGGGATAATTATTCAATGTGTGATTGATATGTGATCTTAAAATAGGTGAAAATAATAAAACTCTTGAGTATTTATCCATCTTGAGCATTGCGTTGAAAGTGTTGGCAGTTTGAATGATAACTCTTTGTGGTGGCGTGGGGACACCAGAGTTAATTCCGTGACTCAGAGCGTCTAACAATGAAGGTGAAATTGTCGCATTCGATGAAGTAGAATTAGACAGCAGGTCAACGTTACCGTAGAATGAATAACCAGCTGGCATATCGTACATCTTTGAGATATTCAAATCTGTAATTTCTTCAATTTCGTTTAAATTACGATCAACGTTATTCTCTGGGGACAATTCCAAAGACGATGCAGCGTCATCGTCATGGATTTGTTGTTGTTGATTATAATTCAATACCCCATACTCGTTCTTGCGATCTTGTGTTGTCTTGAAAAGATGATGATTATTGAATAAAGATTCCACAACAGGTGCTCCGTCTTCTTCGTTATCGTAAAACGAGTATCCTGATATATTAGGTAATCTTTGATGAGCATCCTCTTGTATAGATGCCTCCCTAGATTCAAAGGGGCTCTTTTCTTTATTATCTAATTGAGGATCCAAATTGAATAGATTTAATTCTGGGATAGCGTCTAATTGGAATCCATTCAGCCAATTTGGTTGTACTGCATTCAAGGAAGGAGTAGCGAACTCGACACTCTCCGCATACGAGGTATTTGGGATTGGCATTGCATAATTTGCTGAACTCACTGCAGAAAATGAAGCTCTTCTCTTTTGATAATCTAATCTGCTATTATTCAGTTGCTGTTGTTGTTGTTGTAAATTTGGTGTTGGTGGTGACACCGACGATGTTGGGTTTGTCATTACATTTGATGGGATATCGGGGTACTCCAAATTTTGTGAGAATTCCACTTTGATATTATTAAAGGGGTTATTCGAGATAATTTCATCATCGTCATTATCATCTCTAAAATTTGTCGATGAAATAGTTGATGATTTCCTACTCATTGAATTTGAACTCACTGATGATTTCCTCCTTGAAGTTTTCTTTCTAATTCTTGTTATTGCATCAGCACAACCGGCATGTAATTTTTGAGCATGCCTTAATAATAAATCACGCCTCGAAAACAGCCTCTCACAAACGCCGCAGACAAATGGCTTTTCCTGTGTATGAGACCTTTCATGTCTCTTTAAATGTTCTTGCCTGGCAAATGCTCTTGTACATGTATTACAAACGTATAATCTTGGTTTACCTGATGGAGTTGTACCATTAACTGTCAATGCAGTTGGGACTTTTTTACCATTTGTTAAATTCATTTCCTTTTTGAATTTCAGTTTTGATTCTTGTTGTTCATAATTACTCATATTATTTATAAAGTTTTTATTGTTATTATTAAATGGTTTGGAAATTAACATTATGTATAAAGATAAAAATAACTAAATTATATGATATTAAAGGATATTTAAAATTATAGCATTATCCCTTTAATTATAAAAATTGAATTTTGAAACGGACCAATATATTATATTTATTAAAGATAAACTGTGTGACCTCTTTGTTAAGTTTTTATCCTTTAAATTATCCTTTAATAAAAAATTCTGTGTAAGAAAAAAAAAAAAAAACCAAATTATAAAAAACTGCAACAATGCTTTATTTTATTTATTATAATAAATTTAATTAATTAGAAACTTTAATAAATAGAATTTATAAGACGTGTTTAGTATTACCAGTATCCGGTATATTGAAGTATATTACGTGTCAGTGTTTAGTGAATTAGTTGTGTAAATGTTGAGAAATGCGGGGAAGATTAATTCCGTTGAGCCAGTGAAATTAATTTTTATTGTGATCATTTATTTTTTTTGTATTTAGCGAGTACGTACACGACCACATGGGGCTTATTAAAGTATTTTTGATATGTGTAAATACAAGGAACACTACTACATAAAGATAAACTTTAAGTAGTGGGGATCACTAAGAGGTGTAACACTAACCCGAGTAATTTTACCATGTAGAAACATTAATTAATATGATAAATTTCTGAAGGTCAGCAATACAAAACAAATGGCTATCTCTTGAAAATACGGAAATACAAGGTATATCAAAATTATTTGATTGCGCAATTATTACAGAGGTCATTTATCAATCTAACAATTATTAACAATTGTTAATTAAATTTCGGAGAAAATCGTTTACTTGAAGGAGTCCGATGATTAGATCAGTGTATTGGATAAAAAGAGGCTATTATCTTACTTTGCTACATGGATTATCGAATTATTTCATTCATAATTTAAATAACATAGATGTTTCATATGTTATCACGTACACGACCTATCAAATAGACATATTCGCTTCCGTGACAGAGCATAAAATTTTTTCTCCTAAAAAAAAAAAACTATTTAAGCGCCGCTCATTCCCACTTTTTTTTTTTTAATATTTACATTACTAATTAATTAATTAATTAATTTATATTATATTATATTACCTTATTCTCTTTATAATGAATACAATAGATATATCTACAGTAGAACCATTTTTCTTAAAACATCATTTTAAAATTAATATTGAATTATTAGAAGTTAAATTAAATAATGTTAAAAAGGATATTGGATCGAAAAATTTTAAATCACATTTACAAAAAATTAATTATAAATATACCTCGATACAACTATTAAATTCTATTGAAAATCTTTTAGTAGTCATTGAATATTTAAAATTAAATAATGATTTACAAAAGAAGTTAATAAATTTAAGTAAAATCTTGATAAATATTGAAAAAAATATGATTCATTTATCGATAAAGAGGAAAGGTTTTAAGAAAGAAGTAATGAGTCAACCACAATGCCATTTATTAATGAATAAATTTAATAAAGAACAGATAAGAATATTTAATGAAATTTCTAAACAAAATTACAATATTAGAAATCTTAATAATTTGAAAACTGAGATACTTATCAACAAATCCATTTAAACAAAATCTTGAATATATCTTGAAATATTTTAATTCAAATTCTCCCATTACAACACCTAAATCACCTGTATATAAATTATCTATCACATATGATAATAACAATACGAAACCGAGAAGTTATCTTATAAAACCTTCAAGATCAGGTTATTTACCTATTGTAAGAGAATCAATAATTATATAGAATTTCATTCCATCACATCAAAAATGACATATAGATTAAAATAAATTTCAAATAATTTTCAGAACACGTATAAACAATGAAGCCACAACTGTAGAAAGACTTAATACCTCTAAGCATAAAAGATAAATAAATAAATTTGTATAAATCAGAGCCACAAGATCAGCAGTACCAAATTAGATAACGATAAGAAAAAAAATTGTCCTAATTAGAATAAACCTTGCTTGCCCTATACGAAAACACGATCCTATAAGAACATAATAATATATAATACATAGCAAACGCCATTTTATTCTTACGTTAATCATTTCGTTGTTAATTACTTTGATTGACATATATCTAATTGATAAGATCAGTTCTGTCAATTGTCAAATTAGGAAATTCTATGAGACCATGACAAATATCCGGTAGTGCCTTGTATCTTGTACTATACGGCTTGATATTACACTGTGATACTCTCAAAGTATATGGTATGATATGGGTAATAGAGTAATAGAGTAGTAGAGTACTATATGTAGAGAATGTATACCTCTGTTATACCTCTGTTTTACTTATGTTAGACAAAAATTTCACTATGCAAATATTACTATAGAAGACAAAAAATTTTACAAAACAAAAACTTGAATATTGAGCAAGATGAAATTAATACTATTCACTATACTATACATCACTTGTGTATCATCACTCCAAGTGATCCCCGGATTCATCAACACCACTGATGCGATAATCAATCTCTTACCGTTGGATAACACCCACAACGTCCCAACACGTATCCCAATACTTAACAATGGATCATTCAGTATCCCGATCCCAGAGAAGGATCAATCATATTTACTTAAAATTACATCATTGAGTAAACTTATCGTGCCAAATTTATTTAGAATCGATTATAATCATACAGTGAAGATATGGGTATTAGATTATGGTGATTCCATTAACTCGATCTCTGACCTGAACTCAATAACAAGGATAAATATCACTAATGTCAGGGAGAGGTCTTTTATAGAGAAAAGGGTCAAACCTATTTGGGAGTCGGACACTGTTCGGTATTTCCTCCAGAACCCATTGTATATAATGATGGGTGTCATTGTGGTGTTGTTTAGTTTGTTTCCGATGGTTTTGAAATATATTGATCCTGAATTAAGTTCAGAATTAACTGCTCGTCCAAAGGAAGAGTAACTGATTGATTCAATTACCTATTAGAGTACTATATAGCATAGAGCATTGATCAGCCATTAAAGTAATTGATATATGGTATATCATATAGATGTATAAATGTAGATATAGACAAAAATAATGTGAAAAAATAACTTGTAAATAATCAAACGTGATGAATTTATTTAACTCGGTGATACCCAATACCCCCACCAACTATCCACCGACGGTATCATATACTGCGATATTCCACGACGATGACATCCTCGCATTCACTGATCCACTTAACCCTGATACTACACTCGATGAAAAAATATCAAAAATTGGGTTGATTAAAGGTATAATTGAATTCGGTTGTAAATTCGATGAATCAACACAGGTGAAATTCATCGATACGGAGAAACAGCGGTTCATTGTTGGTGAAATTGACGAGTACACTTATGTGTTGTGTGTGAATTTACCGTATATAGTTAATGAAACGGTGTCGTATCATTCAAAGGGTATTGCCAATTCAGAATATCTATTAAAATACCTCCGTAAGGGGTTGGAGATATATAAATTAAACCACGGCGATTTCAGCGATCGAGGTGAATTGGATCAGTGGTGGAAATCCTATGTCATGGGTTTCGAACTCGAGTACCAAAATGAAGGTATATTGTTGAATTTGACAAATAATATAAGACACTCATCGGTGAAATTGCCAATTGGACTATATGAGAACTTGAATTTGAAAATTGAAAGTGTGATGGAGGAGAATGATATCGTGCAGTTGTCAGCTATGAATTTAAGTAAAGATGTGATATCTAATTATGGTATTTTTTATAAATCAAAAGTTAATGGGTTAAGTGATTATAATGTTATTGAATTATTATCTATATTGCAATTTATTGACTATCAGTGTGGAATCACTAAGAACTCAATAATGCTTAACGATTTAACTCCACTGCCTAAGAATGATGAACCCATACCTGACACAGACTTCTCAATAAAGAATTTTTTACAAGATCCGATAACTAAAGGAATTTATGAACCTGTTAACGCTACGATGGCATTAGTCGGTGGCATATTACCCACTTGGGGACAACAAGACGCGGTAGTGGAGTCGGAACCAGTGCAGTCCAATGGCGAATTCCTCACAGATGGAAAAGAGATATATCTTGATGGAGAAAAATATCAATTAATATTATATAAAATTGATAATTACTTGATAAGTGTATTGAGTAAGTTAAAATTGAATAATGATAAGATATTACCTATTTTACATGATGAAATTTATGATATTTACATAAAGGATATTCCAATACTAAATCAAGAAGATCCCTTCCAATATATCATTATAAATCAAAATAATTTTTACTCATCATTACCATTAATAAAGAATGAAGATGATTTAAAATTACACAATTCGATACTAAATTTCAAACTAAATTTAAATATCAATATAAACAAGGAATCAATTTTTAAAAACAACGGGTACTGGTTATTTTACCATTACGATACTATCAATAAGAGAGAAATTTATTTAATCAAAAAAGATGTTATCGAACATAACACCAAGCGTGATGATATGAAAAAATTATTCATCAAAGAACAAAATGATGAATTTGTTGTGGCATTAGGTAATGATGTGTTAAAATTTTGGCAATCTTTGAATAAAGATGACTTGTTTAATTAGTGAATATATGTCCATATATAGTTAACAACAATAGACACATATATCCATTTTTAGTTAATAATGTCTAGGTATTACATTAAAGATCTTGAGTTGGAAAGCAATGATCGTATTCCGTACATCACACCGGTTAGCCGATGGCAACAAGGGATTTACCTGTATATTATATACCATCTTATACTATCTTATCTTACATTGTAATCAATTAGATGTTCTATATATATATAGATATCAGGTACTGATCTATCTTATACGATATAGAGCTATCCTGATATAGCCATACCCGTACCCACATCGTATCTATCTCTCCCCATCGTATGGCACTCTCATCTTATCTCTTATCAACGAAACAAATTGCGCGCCAATCGGGACAGCCCCTGTTCTTGTCTCTTGTTCTGAGAGATTGTGTCAAAGTTGGGCACATCTTTCGATTGTGGTTATCTCTATAAATATCAACGTAATCCTATATTTATCTATATTTTTATATATATTTATTTAAATATATTATTTATTTAATATAGTGTAATTTAGTGTAATATGGTCTTGGTTAATAATTCATATAATATAAATCAACAACAGATATCATTAACGAAAAAAATTGAAAATGAAATTTTTGATAAATCCATTGAAGATATTGAGAAAATATTCAATTTCAAGATAAATAACGATTTAATTAATTTAAACGAATCATTATCATTATCATCATTTGATGATTCAATACAGCATTCATTACCAAAGAAAAGAAAATTACCAAATACACAACGAACACAAAAATTTTTAAAATCTCATAGTGGTGAAAAAATTTATTCAACAAGGTATAATCAAGCAGAATTAAATAGTAATAAAAATTTCATAATAAATTCAATTTATTTACAAGATTTCTTCACTTTCAGAGATGATTTATTAGATGAATTATTTGAATTACATGATTTTCTAAAAGATTTAAAATAATTGTATTTATTATGTGTTATGTTTAACGGTTTAGGTTTGGCTTTTTAATTTTAATGGTTTAATGACTTTTATTTATCTATATAGTTTAATATTATATATCTTTATTTTATATTACTGTAATTGGGCTAAAGTTCCCACTTAGAATGTTCCGAGTACATTAGGATAATAATAATGCCGAAGTCACCTTTAAAGGATTTGACATAGTCTATTTCGTCTATCTATACCTTTTTCTATGCTTTCTTTTTATTTCGTACCGCTTATTGGGATTACCACTATGTAGACATTTATGTCTCATATATGTCTTATATTATTACCAGTTTCATACTAAGTATACCTTATATCAGATATACACATTTCATATAAGACATAGACAATTCCATAAACAAATACAACATCAAGCAAGATTAACTCAAATTTCATCTTTATCTACAACATAAGTCACTCTACATACATAAGAACGGAAAAGATGAAAATTCAATCTAGGCCGATCATCAATGACATCTAGTCAATCTAATCTAATCTACTATAATTTCTTTTTCCATCACAGAACATCTTGAGACTTGAGTATTTTCTTTTAGGAAATTTAAAGGGCATATCGTTTGCGTTTATTGATTATCGGATAAAAACTATTTTTATTCAATTTCCACAATTTCCATTTGAGAACGGGGGAAAAAAAAAACTTACTGTGATTCTATTTGGACAATTTAAGCGATACATCTATACGTTTATGTTGCCATTATCATTGCAATCATTGTATTCCACGACTCATCTTCTAATAATTTATAAAAAAGATTCAATGTATCATTATTCGAGAAATGTGATTGTAATATCTTTATAATAATACCACGAGCGTTATCATTTAAAATCTCAATTTTAAATAGTAAATAAAAAATCAAATGAAAATTTGAAATCAAATTCTTTAACATTTCGTTTAAATCATATTCACCAGTGAATTTATTTATATTTAACACCTGGGTGACCAGATCTAAATTTTGTAATTCGTAAAGATACGATCTATTCTCAATGGGGAAATTATCCACCTTCGGGAACAAAATACTCTCTGTCGCGTCCTTGGGGAACCCGTGCGTTAAACTCACAATGAGATACTCAACGGGGAACCACGGCTTTGCGTTCTGTTTAACTTGTCTACCGTATTCGTTAATCTTATTATAAAAAATCTCAGGAACAAATCTTCTCCTACCGTTAACGTCTTCATCTTTATTAATGAAAACGCAATTTGGATGCGTCGAAGCAGAGATCAAGTCGGCATCAACTAATCTCTCAGCGCTGTTACTTACTTGGTAGGGGAAAATATCAATTTCACCTTTCATGTTACCTGTAATGACACAAGTGATGAATTTTGATGAAAATTTCCCCTGTGCACTCCATTTTGTGAGGTTTGGATGTAATAATTGTTGTCTAGCGGCGAAGATGACTTCTAACGAGGAAAGGAAAAATGAATCCTTGTGTCTCTTGCATAAAACAGTCTGATTATTTAACCCAGAATCTGTTAAATCTGTATAAATGATCCCAACAATTTGTAATCCCAACTCATTAACTAAATCGTGTAATTGCGATTGAGTATCATCGCTCTCCAACACGACACCGTCGATGTCGTCAGTCTGAGGTAACTCGTAAATCAGCTCCACGCGGGCTTTGATCCCCAAGGGTACCTCATCGTACTTCTCATATTTACCAATCATCAATCCGACCCTTTGTAAACCGGATTTCCTCCATGCATTGATAAATTCATTAACTATATCTGGGTTACTTATCTCAACGTGATCAACCATTCTGAATTTTTGTTGTTGTAATGTGATCAGTGATGGTTGACATTTGGAGCATATCTGGTTTGGGGGATGGTTAGGGCAGTTGGGGTCTTTGCTATATGTTGGCTCTTCCAAAGGTGGGATAAACGATGAGGGTGAATCTTTCCTATTCATTTGATCATTAAGTGATTTAATATATGCATGATACGACATGTGTTTAATGTTATTTTCTTCTTGGTATTTCTCATCATATGGTGGTAATGGTGAACAATACTCACACATACCTTTCTCGGTATGTTTACAAAGTGAAGTTCTTTGTCTTGGTATTAACCCATCTAATTTATCTAATTCATCATCAACTGACAATTGCTTAGATTTTGGTGTGATATCCACTGTCTGAGGTTCTGCATCGATATTGTATTTCAAGAAAAACATCTCTCCATTACGGAAATTCATTGAATCTAATGGCTTATTAATGAATTCATTAATGGAAACTCCCTGATCATTAGGTGTTTGTGCAACAGTTATCGAGTCAATTACCACACCTTTTGGTAATTTTTTCAGTATATCCTCAGTGATCAATTGCTTAAGATCTATCAGATGAGCATCAAAATCTTCTGATCTGAATCTCCCATCTTTGGAATTAAATCTGAAAATCATCTTGTATATAATTGCCACTAAAGATGAAATCGAAATCTACAGAAAAATAATTTTTATAAAAAAATTTAACAAGGAATATAAAAATTATAGATTATAGAGTAGATAGATACAAGATGATAAAGTTGAGATCATCAGTACCTATTAAGAGGTATTTCCATATAACACCGACAAGGTTAAACACACCAAATACAACAAATACAAAGAAATATGAATTTTATGATAAAGAAGTGACATCGGATCAACCACCAATGGCCCAGGATAAAGATGTTGTTAACTCATTAACATTTGACACTAACACACCTTCATCACGTAAGATGGAACTAACAGATATATTCGGTGTCACCGGCAAGAAACAGACAGTGTCATCAAGGATGGACTTATCCTACCGGTCATTGAACAAGATCATTTGCGGTGTTGAAGTGCCTAAGAAACCTATTGCGCCTACTAACTGTTGTGGCAGTGGGTGTGTTAATTGTGTTTGGGTGATATACGATGACGACTTGGAAGAGTGGAAGGAGTTGACTAAAGATGCAATGAATCTGTTGATGAGTCAAGACACTAGTGGTAAATTTGAGAAATGGCCCTTGTGGTTTGATCCACCTCCAAAAGGGCTAGATCCTAAATTCATCCCCGATGAGTTGAAACAGAAGGAAGAGAGGGAGGAAGTTGATAATGTGATGCCTGTACAGTTCTCGGTATTTACTAATTTCGAGAGAAATTTAAAACTGAAGAAAACGCATCCCACGGATTTAAGTCAAGTTGGTGTAAAGACTTTAGAGAAGACGATATGACTAATATTCATATATATATATACATTTATCAATTTATAAATATTTAAATAAATTATTCTATTTATCAATTCCGTTTGACTTTAATCAGCTTGGGTTTATTCTTAATACCATATTTTATTATCCATATTAATAAACCATTTATAAATAAAATTCCAACCTGACATCTGTTAGTATACAATTACAGTATTGAAATAAAATAAACATACAATCGGTAATAAAGTATCATGAAAGTAAGTACCAATCGATATCACCTCCACATAGAAGAACATGTACACGGTGAAGAATGTGAATATTGATAATACTAATTCAGTTGGTGTCATTGTATTGTATATGAATTATGAACCATCACCTGTATAAAATGTATTTTCCAGTGTAAGAAAAATTGAAATAAATTATTTTTATTTAAATTCCATTCACGGAATTCGAACGCAGAGATGTGAGATACAAGAGATATATAAGAGATGGGATGAGAGATGGATTATAGATAGTTTATGATAGTATTTAGTATAGAGTATGATTGTAGAGGTGTTATAGAGTATCAGTCATTATCATACCTTATTGATTTCTTGTGTATAATTGATAAAATTTGATGTATCTTAGTAATACAAATATCAAATCAAAGGCCATCAAGAGATTAAAAAGATGAAATACTAGCTCAAAACAAAGGGTAAGAGTGATAGAAATGGCTCGTCTATATCATCTAGTTATGAAATGGTATCAGTATAAAGAAAGGCCAAAAAAAATAGGTTAATCTCTTTGTAAAGCGTGTCATCCTTATGCAGGGGCCATGCTAATCTTCTCTGTATTGTTTCTAATTGACCAAATGCTCCGAAGAGCAAGCAGTTTTGTTTTTTACTGCGCTATATCTATGAAATTGTAGTAGGTATTACATACTCTGTATCACAACTTATAGATCAGATTAAGAAGTATGAGCGTTGGTTATATCATATCTAATATCTCTATAATACCTCTACACTGTTCTCAACATGTAATATCTCGATATAGTTTGTATCTTTATAGTATATATCTATTATTACTCATGGAAGTTGTGGGAAAATTCTATAAAAAAGAAAATTTAAGCCTGTCATAAAATTTAATTTAATTTAATTAATACCAATTGAATATATACATCAATATGTCAACAACAAAGAAATCATCAGATCTGCAATATACTCCATTGTCAGATCCTCCATTATATAACCCTGATGGATCATCATCATTACCAGTTCGTGATTTTAATGATAATTTGCCACCAGATTTTAAATATTCCACAAATGTTGCTTCATGTGATATTGAAATAAGACAAATATTTATTAGAAAAGTTTATTCATTATTAACAATTCAATTATTTATCACATTCTTAACTGGGATAATCATCTTTAATAATGAACCTTTAAAAGTTTGGTGTTTAAATAATATTTGGCTCTTATGGGTCTCTATGGTTGGTGCTATTGGATTTATGATTGCCGCTTTCTTTAAATCAAGATCATATCCATATAATTTGATCTTATTAGCAGGTTTCACCATTTGTGAAAGTTATGGTGTCGCCTTGGTGACTTCATTATATGATTCTAATATCGTATTACAAGCTGTATTGATTACAGTTATTGTATTCTTAGGTTTAACTATTTACTCGATGCAAACAAAATATGATTTTACTCAATGGCAATCATATTTGTCAGCTGCGTTCTTAGTTTTGTTTTCTATTGGATTAGTTTACACTTTCTTACCACATAACTCATCCTCAGAAATCGTTTATTCATCATTTGGCGCTATCGTCTTTGGAATATTTATCATCGTTGATACTCAACATATAATGAAAAACTATCATCCAGAGGAAGAAATTGCCGCTACAATAACTTTATTCTTAGACATCATAAATTTCTTCTTATACGTCTTGAGAATACTCTCGGCAACAAGAGATCGTGATTAGATATATATATATAGCTCTTTAATACAAGTTTTATCAATTTAGGCCTAATTACCACTACTTTCGGAAATTATCAATTTCAAGCCTTCAAAGCGCATACCACTGTTGTACGTGTGGCTCCAATTTTAAATTTATATAATATTTACATAATCTCTTATCGCTTTTATATAACTCTCATTATATACTATCTCGTTCGTTTGTGTATTGTGTATTCAATTCATTCAATCCATTACATATATCTTATCTTATCCTCGAGGAAGATAAAGATTGAATTACCCGAAAGGAAAAATATAATTTTATAAAATTGGGTGGCCAGAGTTATATTATCAAGACCGAGGAATATGAGTACTAAAATCGATTTAAAAGACTTAGAGAGACTTCTTGAATTAGTCAAGTTGTCCAAGGATAGTTCAGAAACGTTTAATGCTGATGAAGATACCGATTCAGAAACTGAAACTACTGACGAAGTGTCACCTTCACCACAATTAACTACTGAAGATTATTACCTCGATTACTCAAATAAATATATCGATTTCACTTATGAGAACCCAACTACCTTACACGTTGTCTCGACATTCGGTGAATTCCTCACTTCCAACGGATTCAAGTACGTCTCTGAAAGAGATGACTGGTCCGGTTTGAAACTGGGTAAGTATTACACTACAAGGTCAGGATTATGTTTAGCTGCGTTCGTTATCGGTAAAGATTGGACCCCAGAAAAGGGTGTAGGTGCCATTGGATCCCATATTGACGCTTTGACTACGAAATTGAAACCAATCTCCGTGAAGGATAAAGTTGAAGGTTATGAATTGATCGGTATTGCTCCTTACTCGGGTGCATTGAGTGATAAATGGTTTGATAGAGACTTGGGTTATGGTGGAAGAGTCTTGATCAGAACTAAAGATGCTAGTGCTAAGACTGGTTACAAAACAATTTCAAAATTAATTAATTCAACACCACAACCAATTGCACGTATCGCTAGTTTGGCACCACATTTCGGTGCACCAGCTGTGGGCCCATTCAACACTGAGACCCAGATGGTTCCTATTGTCGGCTACGACTCTGGACCAGACCCTGAACCTACTGAGAGTGAGAAAACTGCTCCATTGTTCGGTAAACATTCATTGAAATTCTTAAGACATGTTGCCAAATTGGCAAAAGTTGAAGTTAGCGATTTATATGAATTAGAATTAGATATGTTCGATGTACAAAAGGGGACCATTGGTGGCTTGAACAATGAATTCCTTTTCGCGCCAAGAATCGACGACAGAATCTGTTCGTTCAGTGGTATCAACAGTATCGTTGAATTTGCCTCAGTGGCAGATGATATCCCAGATGACTCGTTCTCCATTGTCGGTGTCTACGATAACGAAGAATTGGGTTCGTTGTCTAGACAAGGTGCCAAAGGTGGCCTTATCGAGAGTGTCACCGAGAGAGTCATCAGTGCTTTGTTCCCCTCAGAGAATTCATCACTGCTCGCAAGGTTAACCTATGCAAATTCCATTATCCTATCAGTGGATGTCAATCATCTTTATAATCCAAATTTCTCTAATGTCTATTTAGAGCACCACAGACCTAAACCAAACACCGGTTTAACTGTCGCGTTGGACTCTAATGGACACATGGCCACGGACTCTGTAGGGTTATCGTTGATCGAGCAATTAGCAGAGCTGAACGGGGATAAGATTCAGTATTTCCAAATTAGAAATGACTCTAGATCAGGTGGTACCATTGGCCCTTCGTTGTCGAGTCAAACTGGGGCAAGAACTATCGATATGGGTATCCCACAATTAAGTATGCATAGTATTAGAGCCGCTGCTGGTAGTAAAGATATTGGATTAGCTGTTAAATTTTTTGTAAATTTTTTCAAAAATTGGAGAAATGTTTATGATTCATTTGGTGATTTATGATAATCTACAATATTGTTATTAACAGCAGGAAAATATTGTGTAATTAAATCACAATGTAAAAAAGTATATATATATTTATATACAGTAATAGTTTAATTTAAAAATAAAACTTGTTACTATGATTTTGTATTGGTTTATTTGGTTTTTTTCAGTTCTGGTTCTGGTTCTGGTTCTTGTTCTTCTTCTTCATCTGAGGAATCATCACTTCTATCGTCTTTCTTAATATCCCAAAGTAAGTATCTATAAACGATTCTTAAAAGAAGGAATAACCAAAATGCGTTAACTATTTGTAATGCAAAGATCAATACAAATACAATTGGTTGTGAGATCCAACATTTATAATTTTGTTCTATCCAATCTAAATCGAATCTACCGACGGTTCTAAATTCTGTCAATACAGAGTATAAGATCTTAAGATTCAAATAATGTCTTAAATAAATCCATGAAGATACGAATACAGTTAACACTGGTGGGATAAGGATAGAATCAAGATAATTCAAAATCTTGGACCAAGCTAAGAAGAAATCACTTATATCCATAGTGATATAAATGGCAAGACCCATCCAAGTGAAATGGAATCTATAACTTAAAAAGATCAAGGCAATGGTGACGATATGATGGAAGACCAATTCTTTGAAATCCTTTCTTGGCAGTTCGACTTGTAACAGTAATAACACAGACAGTTGACCCCAAAATGCCAGTTGTAACAAATAATAACATTTGAATAAGAAAATGTGATTCTTATGTGGATATTCTTCATAAAACAGTGTTGTATTGAAATACCACATTGGGGTTTGTTTCATTATATATAACCCCAATGGACCAGAGACACCACAATAACACATTACAAAAGCTTGTTCCATAAATCTCTTAATTTTACCTTCCTTTTTAAGACCGAAATAAAGTGCAAGTGGTTTCAAGAAAGTTTGCATCATAAATTCTCTATAAAAAGTGAGTACAATCATGTAAAAACCGACAAAGCAAAAATCTTTTAAACCTTTACCATATAATTTTGGTTCAGAATCTGGTACTTCATATGACACGGTAACAAATGCATGTAAGAAATTACTTTCTGTATAATTACCTGATAAGAAGTACATGACAAAAACGGATAATGAGATCAAACCAGGTACGAGCCAAGTGTATCTATAGCTTAATTCTACCAGTGAAAGCCATAATTTATTCAAAAGTGAAAGATCACCATCAACTTTTTCTTCTAATTTGGACAATCTCTTCTTTCTTGAATTCTTAAGTCTATCATTTGATGGTAAAGTTTGCAAGGACGAACCATTAGTGTCACCTAACTCCACTTTCCCCAATGAGGAAGTACGACGACGTCTATTATGAGAAGCTGTTGACATCTTAATTGAATTAAATTAACGTGAAATTGATCTTATTTTTCGAAATATCAGAAAGTTTTTTTTCTTCTCGCTCCCTCAACTGAAGAATTGTGTATTGAAAACAAAAACAAGCAAAATAAATATTACAATAAAAGCAAATTAATATGAGTTAATAAATATATATAGATATATTAGATATGTAAATTAAATTAGATTATATAGTATCTCTTTGTGATTATGTTGTATTATATTATAATTTATTATATTAATATATCTCTGTAATATATATCTAAATTAATTAATATTTATACGAATATTTTCAGCAGATTGAAATTGGATTTATTTATTTATTTTTTGCGTTTGCGTTTGTTTTCATTTTGAGATTTTTCAGTCTGTTACGGGTTAAACGAGATCATCACCATCATCATGAGAGCGATAGCGATCATGATGATAAGTGTGATAGATATAGATAGAGATTACAGATATAGATATAGATATTAACTTATCTTATATCGATATAAATATATGCATGGTTATATGTATTTAAGTATATAGATGTAGCTATAGATACTACTACCTTTTTCTCTGACCTCTTTTCTTACCACCAACTATTTTCTGTGTCTTACCCTTACTGTCAGCTTCTTGATCTTCTGAATCTAAAGTACTATTGGCCAATATACTATTATCTGTATCATTTAATAACTCCAATCCACTCACCGAGGATTCTTGTGCGCTAGCTGATGACGCAATTCTTGATTTCCTCTTATCGTTATTCGAAGTCTTACGTTGTTGATAACTACTTCTTCTATTATTGCGTCGTTGATTACGTATTGGCTCTTCTTGCTCGGTGTCATTGCTGTTATTAGCTATCTTATCCAGTGACATGAAATCGGCAGGTAATGTTAATTCCATTGGTGGATCAGGTGTTGAATGCCAATTCGCTACCGATTCCAATTCACCTGTCTTTGGTTCACTCAGTTCTAAATCAGTTTCCTCCACAGTTTCCTTCTCAAAGTCTGGTAATTTCCTATTAGCGGTTTTCAACACTTCTTCACATTCATTCAAGACCATCACTGTCTTTGTACCATGATCCTTCGCTGCGGAGGCTAATAATTTCAATGCCTCTACAATAGCATTATTCTTCTCTCTATAAAGTTCTTCTAATTTTTCTGATCTATCTGTCATTCTCTTAAATGTGGCTTTCAATTCACCATCGTTATAAGTGAATTTCTCAACATTCTTTTGTAAAGTCAGATCCCTCTCATTTAAAAATTTTCTATAATTATCCTTGATATATGAAATCTCCCTTTCACAATGTATCTTAAATTCTAATTGTGATCTAACTATCGCATCATATGAGATCTTTGACATCTCTAACTCCGAGACGAGTCTATTTTCATTACTTTGCAACTGCTGCAACTTGGCATCTTTCGCCTTTTGTTCAAATTCCATCTTATCGGTACGAGACATCGACTCGGTTAATTGCTCTTCAAGATCTCTTATACGTCTCTCCTTTCTCTGTAACATCGAACTCATCATATCGTTCTCATGTTTAGCATTGGATAAACTCTCAATCACCTGTGTGGACCTCTTTGTGACAACTTCATATTTCTGTTTATACTCTTTCACTTTAGATTGTGATTGAATATACGATTGTTTCAATTCGTCAATTTCTGAATGTAATTGATCTATAACTCTGGTAGTACCTGGTGCCTTAGTCGGAGTCGCGTTACCATTAAGAAACGAGTTATACGAGTGAGGTTCTAATACCAGGAAATTCTCCTTACCTGTTGACATCTTTGATAGATCAACCTTGTTTAAATATCCTTGGATCAAACTTAAATAACAATAGGGTTAAATCGATAAATATTATAATTTTAATTAATATTCGATAATTCAACTATATATATAGTAACTTTCTCTATAATATTATCGATATTTATCTCTTTACTTGATCAACCGAATTGTGATATTTTACTAAAAATTGAATTTTGATTTTTTTTTTCTTTAAATTGTTTACAATTGAAGTTTTTGTTGATGATGGGAATTGAGATAGATTAAATTACACAAAATTATATATATAGATTACATTCCGAATTGTCTCATCATGTTCTGCATCATTCCAGGATTATTCATCATCTGCTTGACTTGAGGATTATTCATCATATTAGCCATAGCATTTGGATCTTCCATTAATTGTTTCATTTGTGCTTCACCCAGTGCACCACCCATCATGTTTCTTAACATTGGATTATTCTTCATGCTGGCCATGGCTCTTTGCATATTGGCTGGGTTCATCATGCTAGCGAGTCCTCCTGGGCCTCCTGGCCCAGCACCTGGTCTTCCAGCTTGTGCCGCGGCGGCACCACCTGCCATGTTGGAGACCATACCTTCCATAGCACGTTGTTGCATGAGTACCATCTCTACTTCTCCGATAGAAGTTCCTGAACCCTTGGCGACTCTAGTTAATCTTGAAGGTTGTTCAATAAAGATTCTACCATCACTGGCTAATTCCTCTTTTGTCATTGAATCCATTATATAAATCATTCTCTTCATCAGTAATGAGGTTTCCTTCTCTCCGGCTTTATCTAATTGCCCTAATCCACCAGGTAACATTTGTGCTATCTTAGACAAAGGACCCATCTTTAACATATTATTCATTTGAGTTTGGAAATCTTGTAATGTGAATTTACCCTCACTAATATTTTTAAAAGTATCCTTTTGATCTAAATTTAACGATTGAACATGATCCATTAAACCTTGTATATCACCAATACCTAATAATCTTGATACAAAAGTTGTAGGTGAGAAGATTTCTAAATCCAGTACATGTTCACCAGTACCTATAAAGATTATAGGAGTCTTTGTCGCAGCAACGGCAGATATAGCACCACCACCTTTAGCGTGACCATCCATCTTGGTTAAGATAATAGCACCGAAATTTGATGATTCTTTAAAAGCTTTAGCTTGACTCTCTGCAGCTTGACCTATGGAGGCATCCAAGACCATGATAGTTTGTTGTGGCATAACTGCGAGACCTATCTGTACCATTTCTTCAAATAATTCACTTTCTTGTCTATGTCTACCTGAAGTATCCACTATAATAATTTCAAATTTTTCCTTTTTGAATTTTTCAACACCATCACGAGAAACTTTTACAGGGTCAGTCTCTGTATATGAACCATAATATGGAATGTTTGACTTCGTGGCATTTTGCTTTAATTGATCAAATGCACCAGCTCTAAATGTATCTGCACATACTAATCCAACTTTAAAACCTCTTCTTTGATAATATACAGCCAATTTAGTACATGTAGTTGTCTTACCTGAACCTTGTAAACCGACAAACATAATGACATTTGATTGTTTCTTCTTTGGTTTAAATATTTCAGATTTCTTCCTCTTTGAATCACTATTATTATCATTATTATTATCTTCATAAGTTTGAAAATCGATTAAATTACATAACTCATCAAAGACAACTTTCTTAATCAATCTCTTCTTATCCACGGTTTTATTACTCTCTGATTCTTTCAGAATATTCTTCTTAATCCTTTCTCTCATCTTCATCACTAATTTAACATTAACATCACTCTCCAATAATGCATTACAAATCTCTTTCAACATCAAGTTGATCGATTCTTGATCCACATTCGCATTCGGAGACTTATTGATGTTGTCGTTAAACGCATCATTGATACGTCTACCCAAATCTCCTAAGACCATTATCTATATGATATCAAATCGTATTTACTTTATATCTTGTTAAATTTCCATAAATTTTCTTTGTTGAAAGTTTTTCTTTGAACAAAGATTAACGAGACAGCCCCAGTGGGGGTTTATCATCACAGAGTATCGCTATATTATGATAAGATTACTCGGTACGGGTTATATTACGATCTATTGAAGTATAGCTATGGCACTGCTGATCGGTTGTTATGGTTCCACCGGCTTAAGAAGTTCTAGTGACAAAAGATGATCATGATATGTCTAGTTTGGTCTCTCAGTGCAGGGCAGTGTCCTCTCAAATCCGTGATCCACACACAGAAAGAGAAAAAATTAATCACTTATGAAGATTCAACATATTAAAGAGAAGATTTTAAGTGTACATCTTATACAATTGAATTCAATTTCAATCTATTGTCTTTCATATTTTAAGATCTCCAATTTATAATGTTCCGTTCTTCAACTGAAGCAGCAAACCCATTGGAGCCTGCTATAGGTATGTTTAATCTTACTCTGGTATTTTACTAGGCCTATAAGAGTACTAACTTATATATATATATATATAGTGAAGGCTACAAATGAATCATTAACTCAAGATAATTGGGAGTATATCCTTGACGCATGTGATCAAGTGTCTGCCGACCCAGAGGACGGTGCTCAGAACGCGATGCTTGCCATTGAAAAGAGATTAAAGATGAAAGATGGTAATGTATTATTACGTACTTTCTCATTAATAACTGCTTTGGCTGAGAATTGTGGTTCCAAGATGAAGCAAGAGATTGCCACGAGGAAATTTTGTAATCATTTAAAAGATATGTTAAATGATAGACATATCTATTTACCTATTAAAGTCAAGATTGTCGAAATGATTGATCAATTATCAAAATCATTCGCTAATGATCCAAGTTTAAGAATCGTTAGAGATACATATAAGGATATCAAATTGAGTCATCCAGATTTAGTGACGAATTATCAACCTCAGAAGCCGCAGAAACACGAGATGACTGATGCAGATAGATTGAAAGAAGAAGAAGAATTAGATCTCGCTTTGAAATTATCCTTACAAGAATATGAATCTAGACAAGGTCCATCATCTTATAGTCAACCAGTGCAAACACAGCTGTCACAACTGCAACAACAACTGCAACAACTGCAAAGTTCACCAGTAGAGTCCCAAGGAAATAATGTTCCAGTTAGTGAAAATAATAACTCAACAATTGCAAACGTTTCACGTGTAAAAGCATTATACGATTTAACTTCCCATGAACCTGATGAATTATCATTTAAGAAAGGTGATGTCATCGTTGTTATTGAAAGTGTTTATAGAGATTGGTGGAGAGGTTCATTACGCGGTAAAATTGGAATTTTCCCCTTAAATTATGTTACACCATTGAAGGAGCCAACAACTGAAGAGTTATTGCAAGAATTAAAGCAAGAACAACTGTTATTAACTAAATCCACTGAGGTGGAGAAATTATTATCATTATTATCAAATTTTTCAACAAGGTTAATTAATAATAAAGTTAGTAATGAAGAATTATCATCGATGGTACAAGATGCTCAATTATCAAGTTTTTATAATGATGTTGTTAGTTTAAGACCAGAATTAGTTAAATTAATTGAAAAATATTCAACTAAAAAAGATGAAATGGTGGCATTGAATAAGAAATTAGTCGATAGTGAAAGATTATATAATGAATTGATGGAAAGCAGTTTTAATAGATTTATGAATTCAAGACAAAGAGTGCCTCAACAACAACAACAACAACAACAACAAAATCCACAATATTCTCAACAACCACCAAGAACAACATTCCAACAACAATCACAATACGGTCAACAAAGCTCCAGCAGCTCTACACCAACACAACCTCAAACTTTGATGAACAATAGTCTGGCAGAGGCACTGTTTCAAAATCAATTCCAATTCGCTCAACAAACTGGACAACAACAGACTGGAGCTTACTCCGCAAGTCAACCATACTACCCATCTCAACAACAACAGCCACAGTCTCCATTCAACGCAGGAGCTCAACAGATGTCCGGGTCACCAGCTGGATCAAGTGCGTTACCTCCTTACCCTACATCATTCCAATCTCCTCAACAGGCAAAACCTGCTTCCAGTAACGCTCCACCATACCCAAATTATGGTATTTAAATAGTGGTTTAGCATTTTTATACGTAAGGGTAATTTATAAATATAACGATATTATTTATGTAGTTTATCTGATCCTGTATATCTTGTTCATCCCGTAATCATCATAATGTAAAAATATAAGGAGAAAAAAAGAAGAGATCAATATTGTAAATATTAACAATTATTGTAACAAACATACAATGAAGTGTATAACCTGTATATGATCTCATCCATTCAATGAACTGTACCATAACATGTTTCAACTGAGATCATCGACCCCGATTTGGCAATGCACACTTCCTGAGTTAGTCAACGAAATAATCAATAGCCCCTTACCAATTGACGCCATAACAAGGGATTACCAATTTTATGAAAACGTGACAAGATTCACTGTCCCGAGTTGTAAAGTGCTAGTGATATTGTTCACTTCGTCACAAGATGATTTACTCAATATTCAGTCCCCACAGATCGATAATGTGAGGAAAATTGCTAGATTTACTAAAATACATACAATGCATATCCAGTCTGAGGATCAATTAGGTGGGTTATACTCAACGTTATTAGACGTGGCATTGCCGGAAAATGAATTTGAAAAGATTATCTTACACGATTTCTTATCGTTGTTTCAAGTGGCGGAACCGTCATTGGCACCAACGATCCCTTTGAAATGTTTCAATTTTAAATTTTTAATCAGTATCCTATCGTTAATTCTCCAATGCCCAGCGAAGATGAGTCTCATAGAGTCTTATTTACCACACGTGAGGGAAGTCCCATTTTATATTCCGAAATTGGTCTACAGTGATGAACAAAAATTGATGGCAGATTTACAAATGATAAGAAATGATCCTAAATCGGAACCTGCACTGAATTTTATAAATGTCAATGTCATATTACTCAATCTTGGGTTTGTGATGTTACAAAATGCCAATTCTGAATCAAATTCACTGATCTTCTACTGCCCCTGTTGTAGCATATACTCCTTTATACTAAGATTATCTGCCATTTCCTTGACGTGTAAATTCTGAATTTTTTTCTTGATTTTTTTTCCCTTGTGTGCATTGAAAAATCGTTCACCTCTGAAGAGACAAGAGACAAGAGACAAGAGACAAGGGAGATAGGTATCATATAAGAATGTTCTCTAGAAGATTAATTTCCAGGGCTATTCAACCCGTTATTGTGAATCGTCGTTCATTTATAAGACCCTCATCAGTGAGACTTAATGAACAGAAAGTATCATCAACAATAGAACAAGACCAGGTAGTGGAAGAAATTGAAATAGATCAAGATGAACAAGAAATTTTGGAATACAATTTACCAAATATAGATTCTGATTCAATTAGTACAGATCCATTATATAACATCACACTTAGTGAAGCTATTGAGAATATTAAAAATTCTGATATTGAACAAAACCCAAAATTAAAAGAATTTAATTCATTATTACATGATATAGTATTTCGTCATTCAGAGCCAAATACCTCTGATAATACCTCAAAGATCACAGCAAGTTTCCCCTTCTTGGAAAGAACCGGTTTAGAGCTGCCATACTCGGAGCAAGAATTATATTTACGTACTTTATACCATAGAAGAACTACAGGTAAATTAGGTTCTCAAATTACAAAAGTTTATCGTCCACAAAAGGATATCAAGAACCCTGACCCAGTGAACAAGATTGCTATTAATACTTTAATGTCCGCGGGTTGTCATTTAGGTCATTCCACATCATTATGGAGACCATCTACTCAGCCTTTTATCTATGGAGAATATAAAGGTATTCATATAATTGATTTAGATCAAACTTTAACACATTTGAAGAAAGCTGCAAAGATAGTGGAAGGTGTCGCTGAGAGAAATGGTATCATTGTCTTCGTCGGAACCAGAAAGGGACAAAGAGATTCATTAATACAAGCCGCAAATAGAACTGGTGGTTTTTACGTGGCATCAAAATGGATTCAAGGTACTATTACCAATGCGACAAAGACCTCGGAATCTTGGAGTAGAAAGGAAGTCGATATGGAAGATATTAACACTAATAGAGAATTGGATTCTGTTGAAAGAAACTCTTTAGTTAAACCTGATTTAATTGTCATCTTAAATCCAACAGAAAATAGAAGATGTATTAAGGAAGCTATATTGACTAGAATACCAACTATTGGATTGGTAGATACCGATTCTGAACCAAGTTTATTAACTTATGCTATACCATGTAATGATGATAGTTTAAGAGCCACGAATTTAATCACCGGTGTATTAAGTAAAGCTGGTGAAGCCGGTAGATTAAGAAGACTCGAGAGAATTCAAGAATATAAGAAATCATTAGGTGTTCAAAATGAAGGTGTCTCATTTGCTGAGAGAATATAGAACTACGAATAACTTGTAAATAAATATACACTTTTTGTATATCATATTATCATTAATTTTATGTATTATTGTAATTAAATCTATGCGATAATCTCACCTCCATTAACTTTCTTACCAGTTTTTGAAATTGTCTTTAAAACATCATCATAAGAAACTGAATTTTCAGTAGTGACATCAACTGATTGCTTCTCTAATGAGATATCGATATTCTTAACACCACTCATTTTAGTCAAGACTCTATTAACAGCATTAGAACAACCTATTCTTATAGTTAGTAATCAATACGAACTGATCGATTAGATAATACTGAAATACTCACCTGAACAGGACATTACAACATCGTAATGAAATTTATGATCTGACATTGTGATTTATTATATGAAATATTAGTTAAAGACCTTGTTATATAGTTTATTAAAAAATTTAAACCTTTATGTCTCTTATCGGTGTTTCTTTCTGGTTAAATGCTTATTAATTTTCAAATTCTTAGATGAGTATTTTTTGCCAATATCCGAAATTGGCGACATTTGCACGCTCACGCCTTTTTGGAAGTGTATATATTGGATTTACTCGTAAAAGTCATTGATAGTTAGATGATAAGTTAAGTAGATGGTACATTCAGGTGACTCAAGCGTCAATCTAGTAGATATCATCTTATCTCATATAATAAATTCTTCATGTATATAACCAAGACATCACTGATGACTTTTTTTCAAAACTTGCGTTTAACGATAGTAAAGAGATATACATAGACAGATGAACGATAAGGTATTCTTCACGTTTCAAAATGAGCAAAATGCAATCACTTTAGCTGTGGAGTTGTATAATGACAAGTACCCAAACACTACAAGAAATTTTTTCCAGAATTGCACTTCATCTAGACAAAATTATAAATATTCAAATGTGACAAGAGTGATATCTCCTGAATTTATAATCCAGGCTGGTGATATCAAGAGATCTGTTGAGATATTGGATAATAGCGAGTACGTTAAGCCCGATGCGAAGTCTTTGAAAAGGCTGGGTAAGTTATTACTTGTCTCGAACCCACAGGATGATGAAGAATTACTGAGTCAAGAATTTTTCATAACATTAGATGATTTATCACTGTACAAAGAATTAAATAAATATATGGTTATAGGCGAAGTGCTATCAAGTCTAGATGAGTTGACTAAATGGGGTAACGCAGTTGATGTTAATGAAGATGGTGTGCCTTTGGATAAAGTCATTATCTCGAGATGTGGGAAATTGGTGAAGAAAAGTGATAGAAGTCATAGACATAGATCTGGTCACAGGTCTGAACATAGGTCTGAGCATAGATCTGAGCATAGATCTGAGCACCGTCATAGTTCAAGAGATAGACATGGTCATCATCATCATAGAAGTCATCGTAGAGATGAATAAGACTACATATGTATAAAATAATTAATCTACTCTTCACTTCTTACATCAACTATATACTGTATTAATGAATTTCTCATCTCACTCTCTACGAATAGCAATTCAATCAATTTAGTCAACTCCTGAGTCTCGAAATCAAAGAATTCACCATCGTTGAAACTCAGTTCAATCTTCTTCAAATTTGCCATTAAGATCATTGATATTTTTTCAAATTTATTATAATTCTTTAAATTATCAGTTTGGATACCATTCATATTACGGAATATCTTGAGGAACGATTTCTGGAAATTAGATATCTTTATCGATGAAGCCTCGGAGATGATTGGCATAGAAAGGATCTTCTTAATTAAGAATTCCAAAATGAAAGTCAGATTCGAGATTAACAAAAGGTTAGTGATTTTGAAATTAATAATCAAATTCAAATCAGCCATGGCATTCAAATTACCGATGTAATCTTGGAAATCTGATAAGAATAATTCAATTTCACTGTTGTTATCCTCATCATCGTCACCGTTCAATTCTTCGAATTCTCCAATTGACGAATTCCAGATCTTGATGAATTCAAATTTATATTCGTTGATCACTAATTCCAAATAATTATTCAATTGTGTGTTTAAATTATCGTAAATATCTTGTAACTTGGTTAATTCTAATAATTTTTGGAAATCATTGATGAATAACACGGAAAGCTTCTTCTCGTTATATATCTCTGACATCACTATGAAAATATCAGTAAGTAAATCTTTTAATCTTAACACTAACAAACCCTCGATATTTAATTCTTTTATTTGTAAGGATAATTGTAAGAATGGTAACACTATCTCATCATAACAACGTTGCGGTATCTTTGAAATCTTATGACTCTCTTTCACTTGCTTTTCATCCAGTTCATCTTTGAATAAATCCTTATCATCCTCATTATCCCATGCGTCCCAATCGTCATCGTTGGTTTCTGTCTTTGACAGGGTATCCTTCTTCAATTCATCTTCATCATCATCCCAATCCCAAGAATCTATTTGCACTTCGGACAAATCTTGAAACATGGTTTCGTCTGATGAGATCTCCTTGATGAGAATATCTCTCACTTGACTTAACGAGTCTTTGAATTTCTTATCAATCCAGAAATTTATCGAATCATTAACCCAATTTAACAAGTCATTTTCACTCTTGTTGAACCAGTCATTCTCGGATAATAATGTCGATAATTCCAAGGATATCGTCTTCAATTCAATGTCACTCATCAATAGCTCGACATTCTCTTCTAGTAATTTTCTTTCCAAGGAGTTTAAAATCGGTTTAATCATATAATTTTTCAAATTTTTATTTGATGGTACCAGACTTATAAATTTAACACAGCTGATCATTGAATTAACATATGAAAATATATCGTTCTTCTTCACAAGTTTATTCAATTTTAAAAAAGTTTCACCCTTGTTGAATTCTAAATCAAATTTATCATTAATTAAAGGTTGTACTAAACATTCATCAATTTTAGAATTCAAATTCAAATAATTGAAGAGTTTCTTATTGAATTGAGATTGATCAGCTTCAAAACTCGATGACAATATCTCAATTAACTCATCATACGACAATTCACTATACTCATTAGCCTCCACTATAAGATTCAACTGTATGGAATCATCTTGAAATTTCCAAAATTGTTCATTTATTAATTGATAAAGTGTCTTATCCAAACTTTGTTCAAATTCAGTAATTTGTAATTCTACTTTCTCTACTATCAAACTATTCTTATTCTTTTGCTCTAAATCTTTAGATTTAACTCTTAATTTATTCAATGAATCAAATATTGACATATACTCATTCATCTCTAAATCAATGTTTATTTGTTCAATAAGACTCTTCAAGATCCAAAGCTTGCCAGCCAAATCTAATTGAACTATTATATCATTATCCCTAGCACTCAACTCATTCACGTCTAATTTTTGGATACTGGAAGCTGTTGATGACGTTTGAAGTAATTTCAAATTGGGATCTTGCTCTATTGAAAGTAATATTTCATCTTCATCTGATAATTGCTTGAGAGATCGTGTAGTGTGTGATATTGCATTCTCTATTCTCTTCAATTCCTCAGAGGGAAGAAAAGTAGAGTCTATAGAAGTGCTCATTATTTGTGATTATAGCTACACTATACCTGTTAAATCTCTTTGCTCTTATGGATCTGTTTTTTTTTTTCAGATGTTTTGCTTTGCTTAAATGATCCAGAGACAACGGTAACATAGAGAGATTTGGACTTACGTATGGGACTATAGTTAAAAGATTAATAGAAGGGAAGTTTCTTAAAGACGATGATAGAACATCTAATACCCATAAAGGTATAAGTGTATATTTCTATATAAGATATCACCAAAACTAAACAAGACAAATTTTTCAGTTAGTAATGAACAATATAGGAATATTTAGTTCAGTCTATAGAATATCTTCTCATTAAATAAAATGTGAAAGGATCAGAAGTTTGATGAATGTTGGATAGGAATTTATTATCAGCATCATATACTTAAATACTCTGAGTGAGCTGAGAAATGAGTTATCATCATTAACACAATTTATTCGTTGAGAAATACCATAACTGAATTTGAATACAACTAGACATACCTTCATCTATATCATATTGATCATACCATTATTTGAATATTTAACGAATTAAATAAATTACAACAGTAGTAAGAGAAGTTGAAAGTTTTTTCTCTTTTTCTCATCTCTCAATTACCCGGCCTTGGTTTTGTTAAGTAAAGAGATAGGGCTACTAGGTATATATTTATTGATATGTTATCAGAGTGATATGGTGCTATGGTGTTATGAATGTATCTCATTGGAGTGAATGGGTTGATATATCTGAGTGTGGATGACCAACATAGGTTCATTTATCAATTCAAGTTCTCGGTAAAGATCTAAAGCCCATGTAGACCCACAACATTGAGCGAGCCTCTTACGGTAATAGCCTATTAAATTACAATAACTGAATGTTTCCTCGTAATTAGATTCAATGTCTTAGTGGTAACATATAAAAGGGTTATTGATCAGTTTCTTTAAATTTCCCCGGATTTCGTAAATTATAATAAGTGTATGTTTTTGTACGCATGAGATAAGCAGCAGATAAGGATGACAACTATACTGTTAAGTAATTGGCAATTCAAAGAGCATGGTAAATCTGAATGGATCTCTGTGAAGGATTCAGAGAAGACGAAAACGGAGATTCATGTAGATTTGATGGAAAATGGGCTCATACCGGATCCATTCATAGACCAGAATGAGAAATTGGTTCAATGGGTTGGTGAGAAAGATTGGGATTATAAGACTCAATTTGAAATCAAAGATTTATCACAAAATCATATCTTAAAATTCAATGGATTAGACACATTCGCTTCTATGAAGTTAAACGGTAAAGAGATCTTATCAAATGATAATATGTTTGTAATCCAAGAAATTGATATCACTAAAGATGCGGAACACGTTAATGAATTAGTTATCACTTTCGAGAGTGCATTGCTCAAGGCAAGAGAAATCGGTAAAGATCAGTATGGAGGGTACTGTCCGCTGGGGTTCAATGGCGAAGGTTTTAGAATGTACATCAGGAAAGCCCAATATCATTATGGTTGGGATTGGGGACCATTATTGATGACTTGTGGTCCATATAGAGATATTGAATTAATCTCATATGATAAAGTACATGTCAAGGATATTTATGTTTATCCTGTTTTCGATAAGGAGTTTGAGAAGGCTGACTTAAAATTGTCTTTTAATGCTACTCTGAAGGGGAAGGTCTCGGTGACAATTAAAGATCCAAAGGGGAACACTCTTGTCACTAAAACAATTCCTGTCTCACAAGGTGGTAATCTCACAATTTTCCAAATTGATGATGTTTCACCTTGGTTTCCCAATAATTACGGTGATCAACCATTATACAATTTCACTATGCAAATAGGTGATGACACTGTGAGTGATTTCAAATTCGGAATGAGACAAGTCAAGCTCATGCAAGAGCCACTCAAAAGTGAACCAGGTAAGAGTTTCCATTTCCAAATCAATGGTGTTGACACTTACGTTTCCGGTGTCGACTGGATCCCTGGCCACTCATTCCAAACTGAGATGACCCCCATTGATTATCGCATATTATTACAATTGACCAAACTGGCAAATTTCAATATGATTAGAATTTGGGGTGGTGGTTATTTTGAGCAGAAATGGTTTTATCAATTATGTGATGAATTGGGGATAATGGTCTGGCACGATTTCATGTTCGCGTGTGGTCAGTACCCTGGAGACGATAAATTCATTAAGTCGGTGTCACTGGAGATTGAATCACAATTAAAAGAATTGAGAAATTACTGTTCAATTTGCTTGTGGTGTGGTAATAATGAAGATTATCAAGTACTGGAACAGATGAATTTAGTTCAATGTATCGACGAACGTGAAATGAAATCAACTTCATTCCCTGCACAGTACCTTTATGAGAAAGTCATGCCTGAATTGGTTGATACTTTCACCGATTCACAAGTTCCCTATCATCGCGGCTCACCCTATGGCGGTAAGAATACAATGGACCAAACAGTGGGTGACATTCATCAATGGAACGTCTGGCACGGCACACAGGAGTCCTACCAGGATTGGGGAAAATTACAAGGAAGATTCGTGAGTGAATTCGGTATGCTCTCCTACGCCAATGTAGACACTTTGACTAAATATATCACAGACCCTACTGAATGGTACCCACAGAGTGAAACTGTCTGTTTCCACAACAAGGCCTCCGGGTCTGAACGTCGTGTCGGGCTATACATTTCTGAGAATTTCAAGTACCCTCTGGATGGGTCATCACTAAGCCAGTGGTGCTATCTCACTCAGCTTTTACAAAGTGATTGTCTCATGTTCCTGGCTCGGTTCTGGAGACGTAATTGGTTCCAGGAAAGGTTGCAATCGGGTTACATCGTGTGGCAATTGAACGATTGTTGGCCAGTGAATTCTTGGGCTATTGTCGATTACGATAAGATTCCGAAATTGGCTTATTATACTTTGAAAAGGGAGAATTCGATTGTGAATGTCGCATGTAAGAAATTGAAATTCGCTAGTGATGGTGAGACGGTTTGGAAACCTGATTTGAACGATGAGACTCATCAGTATCTGGATATCGTTTACGGAGTCGACTTGTGGTGTTCTAATTTGAGTTTACGGGATTTTACTGGATCTGTTAGTGTTACATTGATGGAAGTATCTACTGGAGAAATTCTTGAAACTTATATATTCGATATCGATGCTGCGTTGAGTAATCAAACCACGTTAATCAAGAACAAGATCAGATTCCAATCAAAGACACTGTTGATTCATTTACTGTTACATAACAAAGCTGGGGATGTCATTTATAGAGTCATTGATTGGCCACAACCTTTGAAATTTTTAAAATTTTCTGCAAAGAGGGATATTAAAGTTGAGGTTGTTAAGTCAGGTGAATTAACTGTGGAGAGTAATTACCCCGTTAAAGGTGTTGAATTGTACTCTGCAAATAAAGAGTTGATATTCGAAGATAATTGTATTGATTTAATTCCCGGAGATAAAGTCACTGTGCCAGTGAAGAATTTAACTAAGCTTGATAAGATTTCCATAAGGTATTATGATATGTGAAATACAATAAAACGATTAACTTAAAATTAGCAATTATAAACTTATATTAAAATATAACTAATAAAAAATAGATGAGTAAAACTTTGTGAAAAGGAGCATTAGATGATAAAATATGACGATAAAATCTCTGTAATAAAAATAATAAAAAATACTAACAAAGAGATGTAGAGTTATAAAAAAAGGTAACAACGCCAGTAAACACTAAATAATAAGAAAAATAATTAATTAATACAACAATGGCAGAAAAGTAATCGTAAAAGCGTAGGTAAAATGAAAGTGATAAGTCAAAAATGACTAGTTAAATAGTAATCTTTATTTTTTTTTTTTTAATTTTTAGTAGTTATTGTTGGATTATTATAACTACTACCATTTAAACTACTTAATGAAGTAGTTGATGAATTCATATTAATATCAACATCGAATAATGATGAATTTGTCGAGACATTTTCTTCTTCGGTGATGACATTATTATTTAAAATCGGCGAACCATTTCTTGATCTTATAGTGGCATCTGATTTTAATTCGGATTCTTGTTGATGTGAAGTAAATGGAATTGATGAGTTAGCTTGTTGATCCAGTGATAATTGTTGTGGCATAGGGTAAAGTTGTAATTCTTCATCTTGTGATGATAAATGAGAATAGTTTGATGATCCATTTTCAACATCGGCAAAACTTAAACGATCAATTTTGCTATAACTAAAACGACAAAATTTCTTTGAATCTTTGATTGGTAATATAGTGTATCTAACAATAGTGAAAATAGTAACGGATAAACATGAACCAGCGATTAAATCAATGAAATAATGATGAGTTAAATACATTGTACACCACCATAACCATGAAACGTAAGCCCAGTAAAAGATTGCTCCCTTAGGGAATAACCAAGTGAGGAAAAGAGCTTCCATGGTAGCGGAACCTGAATGTAAAGATGGGAATGCACCGAACACGACAGGAGAATTTTCAAAAGTGGTAGTATACATATCGAAACCTAAGATGGTATCGATTCTACCCAATCCACCTGGTGAACCTGGCATGGAATAATCAGCTGGATTTAAACGGTGAATTAATTTATACCAAGGTGGAGCACTTGGAAAGATATTTTGAATCATAACACCGACCAAATTCATATAACCAATAGCCATACCATAAGATCTTAAAGAAGTTGGAGGAGCGAAAAACCAAATCACGGCAGCTAAAACAAATGGGAAAATGAAGTGAATCATACCGTATGGGATCCAAGCTAACACGTCCAAGATTGGGTTAGTTGATGCCGCCAAGATATTACTCAAATTGTCACCGAAGAAAATAGTTTCTGTAGCTGGGAGTACTTTAACACTAATTGGAGGTCTCCAAGAATCTGGGATTTTTGAAGATGAAAAAAACAAGAAAACCCAAGTTAAAACTGGGTAACCATTGAAAAAAAGTTGTGACGTTATTGGAATGGAAATCAAAGTTAAATAACCTGCAAATATACAAAATTTCCAAAAAAATGATATTGGTAAGATGACAAAGACGAATAAATTAACTAATGTAAGAAATGTATAATGTACGATTTCAAAATTTGTCATCTTATGATTAACTAATTTATTATAAGAATGAATTGGATGAAATCTCCATTCTAAATCGAATTCATTTGTTTGCTTTTCTGATAGAAAATATTTATTATACAAGTCCCATGGAACTTGTATTACTTTTGGTAAAGTCATAATTATTTTGTAATAAATGTATATGTGTAAATTTTTCTATAAGATTAAATAATGCTAGTGAATTTAGATATGCTGATGAAATGATCTATTTAATAGATTGATGTTTGTAAATATATATAAATATAAATTAAAATGTACAAGACACGAATGAAAACTAATAATTAAAATGATAATTTTTAATAGTAAAAATGGGTTTTTCTTGTTTTAATAAAGGAATTTAATTTTTTTTTTTTTGTTAATGGAAATGGTGTTTACTAAGTGTTTCATTTCTTTTTTCTCGTTCTGCTCCTGTGGAATTCGGTAGTGCGCGGGGTGCTCAATTATCTATATGGTAATCTGTAAACAAACAGGATAACGATAAATCATGGAGTATGTGAGTGATGTAGGAGGGTATGAGATATGAGAGAGATTGGTATGTGAGAGTGTGATATATAGGAGATTGACAAATGAGATATATCATATAGTATATAGTACTCTATATACTATACACTATATACTATGTAATACTATACAACCGATGAAATACCGTTCATTGTCTTTACTATGTCATTATTCAACAACTGGCCGCAGCAATTTATTACACCCTATCAATTCACACACCTCAAACTATCACTATTAAGACAAACAAAGAGTGAATAAAGTATTTTAAAAAAGCTTCGGGCTGTGAGTAAATTGCGCACTCAAAGCCGACACCATCCGACAGGCTTCTTCTTTTCTTTGCTTTTCCCTTGAGGGTGTGTGTGTAGACTGCTGCATGGGGTAATTTCTGCTTAGCGGAGTGCCTTTTTTGGTCGTTTGCCACTGTATATCATTCAAAACCCGTATTGTTAATATAGCAATACTATCATTTCAAGAGATCTGAAATAGAGATTTATCATTAGATTTACCTTCAGTACTTTACTTTGCTTTGTAACTGAAATTTTTTAGCTATGTGAAATATGCTTCTTATATTTTATATTTTTTATATATCTTAAACATGTGAATTTCAGTATTTTAGCAAAGAAGTCAAATGTTATATTATAGATTAAATTATCTATTCTGTATAGGTGATACGGTATCCCATTTGGTAACACTCTCTTATTCACTCCAAGATATATACAAGTTGTAGTTGTAAATCATTAAGGAATGTGCGGCTTATCAAAATTTGTTATCGCACCCTTAATGTAAGTGTTTTAAGTGGAGTTAAACAGTATGGGATAGGATTTAAAGGGGTAATTGGAAATAAGACACACTTTGAATTTACTATATCTCGCTATGTTACTCTTTATTGAATAATATTAGATAACTACAAGTAATATCTATGACTATAAAGTGATATGGCAACTCCGCTAAGGATCTCTACTATATACAGTTCACAAGACAGTATACAAAATATGGTAAAAGTGTTTGTGTAATAGATATAGTCGTGTAGCATATCCCAATTCTTTTATAAAAAAACACAAGAAGAGTTTTAAAATCAATTACAAAACCAAAATTCAGGAGTTAATCAATTTAATTTAATATATCTATATTTGTAGCAAATAGGATCATTAAAGTATCCTATATAAATGTATATTAATATTTGAATTCTTATATATTAAATCTCCTCTTTTTTTTATATATTAAAATGAGTTCAATACGCCGATCTTCAAGATCAAATAAAGGTCAAAATAACAAACTAAATTATGAACAAGAAATTGAAAATGAATCCAAAGTTAAGAGAAAATTGAATTCCAGTACTAAATCAGTAAAGAAACTGAAAATGATTAAACAAGATATCCCCGAGGAAGATGATAATGAATTAGAATATGAATTACCCAAAAATGATGACGAGGATGATGAAGAATTGGATGATGAATTACCAATAGATGAAGACGATGATGAAGAATTTATCGGATCATCAGATGAAATCAATGATAAAGATGATTCCAATTTAGAAGAAACTGTGAGATGCTTAGTTTGTGGTGCTAATGACGAAAATTATGATGAAGATACTGATAAATTAGGTTTAATGGTTGAATGTTCACAATGTAAGACATGGCAACATAGTAAATGTTTATTAGGTCACACCAATCAGAGGAAAGTACCGGACGATTATAAATGTAATGTATGTGACCCTTCAAGGTATCCTAAATTGAAATTGAAAATAGGTGTAAAAGATTTACAGAAGGGTAAAGATGGTAAATTGGATATCACAAAAAAACTATCATTTAATAAGATAAGATTATCAGTGGCACAAACTTTCCACAAATTGTTTATAACATTGATTCATAAGGAGACACCATCTTTAAGTGACGAAGAAGTTGACGCAATGGCACAATCATTATCTATAGAGTTGGAGCAACTGATTTTCCGTAATTATTCATTAACCACAGCTAAAACGAAACCACCGGGGCAAAAATATTCTGAAAAATCAAGATCTCTTTACTCGAATTTAAAAGATTCTAAGAATGTATTGTTCAAGCAAATCTTAGATAAGAAATTAACATTAAATGAATTAGTCTTAATGTCACCACAAGAATTATTAAATCCAGATTTACAAAAATTTTCGAAACAGATAATGGAGAAGCTGATACAAGACTCTGTGTTGAAACCTATGCAGAAGCCAACTTTTAAGAAGACTCATAAAGGTGATGAACTGGTGGAAGATGATTATAATGAAATAGAAACAAGTTCCAATGTTGGGTTAATTTTCAATCATGACAAAAAGGAAGAATCACTGGAAAGTTCAGCACTGGATGAACTGAACGGGAGCTCCACACAACCGACAGATACAGAAGAACTGGAAGATGCATTCCATAGACCAAGTCTTATCGATTTGAACAATAGTCCTATTGAACACGACGAGACAGCAGATAATGATCAACAAAGAGATTATCAAGATGTAGGTCTCGATGACGATTTAGATAATATCTTGAACGACAAGTCAGTGACGCCGCAACTGGAATACGACCCTTCGGTGCCAAATACCGATGTAGTGTCTACCGAGGTGTGGCAAGGTGAATTAACGTTCCCAGGGATATGTAATTTCCAATCACTGTTGAAATTTGTGTCAACGACAAATAATCATAGCGGATTTGAGAGAGAGCTGTTGAGGATGCAAACTGTGATGGATAATTTCAGTATTAAGAATTTCTTAGAGATTGAAGGTAGATTGAATTCCAAACAGGCAATTGAATATTTAACTAAGATTTTAAAGACCAGGTATTTGAATGTGTGTCAATTAAATTTCATCAATGATGAATATAATTATCAAAGATTATTTCAATATTTCAATTCACGTGATAAAGTTGGTATCATTGGTAATAGACCAAATTTTGTTAAAGATTGTTATCTTTTAACTTTTAGTAAAGAATTTATCAAGGATATTAAGGGGAATTCAAATCAACTGTTAAATACGTTAATTAATTCATTTAAGCAGGACATTTTCTCCCAAGACGAGGTAAAGGATACGATATTATTTATCTTCGTAATAAAACCAAATTTTGAAGATGAATTAAATAATAAAAATAATTTTCAAATATTGAAAAAATTACCAAATGATTTTTATAAATTAACATCAATTAATCAACAAAAATTTATGGAAATTGTACAACAAAGTGATAAAAATGGACAAAAATTAAATGAAAATGATGTTGAGATTTTAGTTAAACATTTACTTGAATAAATTAATGATTTATGAATATAGCGCTTAATTTTATAATTTTTTTATAATTATTATCTTATTACAAATTACAATGTAGAATCTTATTCTTAGTTTATATTGAATGATATATTATTACTATTATATATATATCTGGATAATATTTCTAAAATAGAGAATGAAAATCCAAGCAAAAACCACCTTCATCACCAAAAAATTTTTTAAATTAGAATTAAATTAAAAAATTTAAGCCTTAGCAACAGCTTTCTTAACGGCAAATCTTCTTTGTTTTTTCAAGACAACAACTTGGAATCTTTCAAAATCTGTTAAATTTGATCTTCTCTCTTTTTGAGCAATTTTCTTAGCCCATGATGATGATGACCATTTATCAGCAACACCTGAAGCGGCAAATTTCTTGGCAACAACACCGGTTCTAGCACCTCTTGGTAAGTTCTCGACAACTAATGGGGTCAAGACAATTCTGGCTAATGCGACAACTTGTCTTGGAACACCTGTGGTTGGACCATCAACTAAAGCCTATAAATAAATTTTGTTAGTATAAAAAACTTTATAAAGTAATTATATCTCTTGATTTTAAATAGATGAAATATATGAAATAGATTAATCTAGATTAATATAGATGTGATATGATTATTATGGTATATCTTGATATCTTTTGATCCATTTAGCTGTATCTTATATGAATATCTTGTTACATTAAAATTCTTAAATTTGATCTTTAAAAGTTTAACCACTTGATATTGTATCTTTAAATCTTATTCTAACGGTTTTATCTTATATTCTATCTCATTATCCAATACTCTTATTCTCATATATCATATCCATTTAACATAAATTTCATAAATTATAAAATCAAAAGATTATAAATTATTCAATTATAACATACTCTTTTTTGGTCGATGATTTCAACAATGGTAGCTAATTGTTTGTTGTTGATTAAGACAACACGTCCAACTTCGACTAATCTCCAGTTTGCAGCTTTTACTGATGACATCTTTGGCTTATATGAATTTAATTGTTAATTATATTCAAATTTTTAGTAGTGATAAAAAATTTCAATGTTTTTTTTTCTTTCTTTCTTTGTCGCTGGCTCAGTAATTGAGAAAGAGTTCACATAGTTAACACATAGTAGAGGAGAGATTGTTGTAGTGCGCAGAAGTCTTTGTAGAGAAGTGCACTACCTTTATTTAAGTATATCTATTAACAGTGCGCAATGATTATACTATATACTGTGACTGTTATTTATAAATTATAAAGCCCTAACTCATCTAGCACGTGACATACAGAAGGGTTCACATGTCCATTTCATTATTTTTTCTTATATGAAAAGTATCATTTATACAATAATTGAATAAATAGAAGATATCCAATACAGTACAATACAACAAGGTATGTAATTAATGTATATCATTATCATATAGATACTCAATTGAGTATTCTACTGATGACACTAATTTGCGATCTAGGGTGAATTTTTGGGTGACAACGCCTAGTCGCCATACCAAACATTAATTCACGATATGCGAACAACTATTTTACATGACTGATTTTATGATAATGATTATTAATTTTGTGACTTTACTAACATATGTTTAGATATGTATTGAAATCATCATAGAAATGATATAATGATATAGATATAATGAATTAATGATAATGATATAAGATATACAATTGTAAGCTTAATATAATTCATATGAATATGAGAGGATTGAATGTATCTTATGATACTGTATCATTCCACTGATAATCTCTTATTAGACTCCCTTATTGCAATCCCATATACTCTCTTTTGATTAGGGTTAACACATGTTGATATAAGGTTTTGTATAAGGTAGTGCATGTAGATTACAATACTCCATATCGGTAATATTACCACGATAGGAAGTCAAACCCGTTTATGATCATCTAAAATCGAAAATACAAAACACGATGATATAATAGTTAAGGATTAATCACTTCAAATAGAATTAAATAGATATTTTAAAATATAATCAAAGATGTCAACTAATACTTATGCTCAGCGAGAATCAGAGGTATGTTTTAAATGAATTACGCGTAATGTGTATTATAAAATTTAACTAACAATTTCAAATAGAATAATGAAAGATTCGATCAATTAGCATCAAAATTATCAACATTTAAGAAGATAACACAGGATATTCAAGAACAAGCAGTACAAGATAATTTTAATATAGATAATATAAATGATACAATGTCAAATTTTTTCGGTAAGATTAAAAATACATCAGGTCGTTTAACAAGGGTAATTAATCAAAATAGTAATATGACACGAATGATAATAATTGGATTATTAGGTTTTTTCATAATTTGGACTTTATTCAAGTTTTGGTAGATTATTAGTAATTAGTTTTACTTAAATAGGGATATGGTAAATTGTATATTTAATCTATTTTATGAATTTTTTAAAAAATATATAAATTAATTTCTTCCACCTGCAACATCTTGACCTAATTTATAATTTCTAATTGATTTACCCCATTGAACTTTTGATCTATTAATTGGTAATTGTCTTCTTAAATTCTTAAAATATTCTTCATTTAATTTGGAAACATCAATTAATAATTTTTTTTCAAATTCATCTTCAAATTTACTAATTGTATTAACAATTTTATCTGGAGTGATACCAGATTCATTAAATGTATTTGATGTATTTAATCTAACATTACCATCTTCAAAATAATGAACTTTTATCTCAATTTCACCTTTTAATATTGATGTTGATTTATTATAGATATATGTTGATATCCATTTACCATTATAAAAATTTTTAGAATTTAATTTTTCATCAATTATTATTATAACTAATTCATCATCATCAATTGGTGTTACAATGTAATGATAATTTGATGGGAAATGATCATCAACGTATGTTGATAAATTTGTTGCAATTTTTTGAAATTCATCATTTAAATTATTATCAATTTCTTCAATATCAATCAGTAATCCATTTTCTAAATCAACGTTGAATTTCTTTCCCAGTAAATGATCATGATATTTAGAACCAATCTTATTATATGGTGAAACTATAGTAAACGAATCACCTAATTTAATTAATTGATAATTTTGTGATATTAATTCATCATGTGCTGATGATAAATTCTTATTTGAATCATTTAAAATTGTTTTGATATCTGATATCACCAGTGGTAATTCCCCAGGTGGAGTGTCCTTAATGAAATCTGTGACAATTGTATCTAATGACATGTTTAGTTCTTGGATGTTTAACTATTAATTTATGATTTATCCTGTATTCCGTTGTCTTTTAATTTTTATAAATTCGGACAGTTATGACTGCCTAATGGGGTAATTATGGTATACATTCTTTAATACGTCATTTATCTCAACATTAAACACTTGATGACCAATATGGTATTACAAGTATTCCAAAGGTAATGGGACTCCAGATTGAGAACTAGAATTAAGAGTGTATACTTTATAATCATTTCCATTTATCGTTTACTTTTAAAAATATTTTATATATTATAAAAATCTTGAGCCTCACATGTTCAATTACTGTCGAAGAGAATATACATAATAGAGATAAGAACCCCTATGATATCATTTAGAGTATTACAGCACATCGTAGATATAATATTTAAAAGTCGCAAGGTTCATATCTTTAATATCTATAAAATTACAGATCAGTACTTATATTATGGAATCACGAGATCAGAAGAAACTAAATCTCTATATTACTATTTCTAATCCATAATTAATTTAAAACCCATGAAAGAAGTAATATAATAACTATTACGATATGACTGCAACATAGCTTTCCTTATAATAATAATGTATAAAACTTTCCATATAAGATCCTATCGAACCCTGATTTAGTCATTACTAACTATTTTACAAAAAAGTTAGTCACCGGTGGGTCATCACCAAATAACGGTTCTAACTTCAAACCCTAGTCATCACAAGATCACTGGAAAACTTTAACACTCATCTCAAATATCATTGGGTATGATAAATCGTGTGATTAATGGGTGGTACCTGCAGATGAGAATAGGGTCGTGTACCGAGACCCAGGATCATCGGATGCCGGCATCGTTTTTCTTCTTTATATAATCACAGTTTTTGGGCCATCTTTGGATAATCAGTCAAAAGATTTATACAAGTTAAGAGAAGTATAACATAAAGATGTCAGTGAGGTTAATGCTGAAAAGATTGCTCACGCGAGCATACTCCATAGAGAGTAAACCCACAGTTCATTCTGTATCGATGAATTCATTCAATGCAAATCATTCATTATATGATGATGTTAGACCCTCTTATGATCAGCCATTTGTTGATTTATTTTTAAGAGATCTAAATTTAACAAACTCACAAGATCAATTTGATAATAAGAAACCTATATTGGAGCTTGCAGCGGGGACCGGGAAATTCACACTGAATTTAGTTAATGCAGGTTGGACCGATAATTTAACTGTTGTGGAGCCTTCTCATGGTATGTTAGAGACATTTAGGGAAAAGATGTCAGTAGTGACACATTGCTTTGAAGGTGATTCATATAATATTCCAGCACCAAATAACTCATATGATGCTATCTTAATAGCTCAAGGATTCCATTGGTTTGCTAATCTGGATTCATTAAAAGAGATGCATCGCGTTTTAAAACCTGGTGGTAAATTAGGTTTAATTTGGAATTTTGATACTGCAAGTAGAGCTCATATAATTCCTGAAGGAAGCTCACATGACGTTAAATTTTATTTTAAAGATGAATCTTTCAAATCCATAGTGGAAGATTACCTTTTGAAAGAAGTAATTACTAAAGAGATAGAGAGAGGTTCCTTGACTCCAGAGAAAAGAGTTAGAAGGTTAATTGAATTACTAGGAGCCCAGACAAGGTGGGACATGCTTTCTAGATACATATACCAATACTCTGAAGACTTACCACAATATTTCACAGGTGAATGGAGGAAACTGTTTCATAATCAGTCATTTTTCAGAGTTCCCTCAGTGATTGAATCCTTCGAATTCAAGTACTCGAAAATTGCTCGTGATATGGTCTTCCCATATTGGGAATCAAGAAGTTACATATATGATAAACCACCAGAAGTGAAAGAAGAGATCAAGAAGAAAGTTGATGAGATGGTTGATAGTTTTGATGATTACGCATTTGCTGATGATAAGAAAGAAGACGTTATGATGTTTTTAGGGACTCATTACTTTGTTATTGATGTAAATAAATAAAGACGAATATATTAATATAAAATTTTTTGAAAATACAAATGCAATATATAATGTAATGTAAAATGATAGGTTATGTAAAGAAAGATGATTAAATCTATTGGATTAAAGAAATGTTCTCGTCACCAGGGTTAGAATTGGCCTTAGCTAAACCAACTTTCTTATCTTCTAAATCAAAGACAGCGTAAACGGCTCTCATAGCGTTACCACCAAAGATCAATCTGCTATCACTAGCAGCGACACCTAATGAACATGAAGTGGAAGATTCTTGGTAGATCAAATCCTTGATTGGGACTTTGATACGGACACCGGAGAAATCGTAGTTCAATGCAACGTTTTCGTTCAATAATGAACAGTCAACGTAGTAACCACCACCACTTGTGGTAGCTGATAAGGCAGAGATCAATTTGTTGAATGCATCGGTTGGAAGAGTGGTGACTGAAGTTCCAGTGTCGATCAATGCAGTGTGAGAACCTTTGAATAAAATTTGTGGTGAGACACTATCACTGGAAGAATCGATATTGACACCACCAACATTGACGGTGAATGAATCGGATTGCATCTTGACGTAGTACATAGTTCCGGTGTATTTGGATTTATCAATGGCACCGAATAATAATGAACCTTTGTTATCACCGTGATCACCAGCATAGAATGAGAATGCAACTTTATCGATCAAACCATCATTTTTGTATTGTTTTGGTAAATTGACATATGATGGACTTGATCCGAGATCTTCGTTATCGTAACTCAAACCCAAGAGACCGAATGAGGCTGGGTAAGTTGAAGCGACACCAATTCTGAAATTTGAGACTGAAGTACCACCAACGGTGACGGTGTCTTGACCCCAAGCACCTGAAGCTTTACCACTACCGTAAGTGATAGCAAATGAATGGTCAATTTTGGAGTATGAAGTGGAACTTGAAGTGGAGAAAGTACCTTCTGAACATGAATCACAATCGTCAGAGTTGATAACCCATAAGACATTAGAACCTGTATCGACTAAAAGACTTTGTTCTTGACTGTCTGAACCGACATTGACCTTGGCTAAGTAGTAACTGTAGTGGTCATCCAATGAAGCTTCACTACTTCTCTTTTGCAAAGGAGCAGTCTTCTTGGATTCAACATCGAACTTGACAAACTTTGTCTTTAAACCGGCAGCGTTGATAGCTGTTGCGAAGACAGCTGAAATTAAGATACAATTGGAAAATCTCATATTGAATTAGATGAATTAATGAATTGATAATGATTCTTCTAAATTCAATTCCAATTCAACGATAACTTTCATTGATATTTATATAATCTTGACATTTGAAAAGAAACAATGATTCATTTCAATTAATTCAACTGAACTTGGATATAAATGAGATATTCTCTGCAGAACTGAAACGATAAGCGTGAATTAGTAGTACATTTTTAATTCGTTAGAGACTGCATCTTTTCTGCAATGCACTTAATCATCGAATCGCAATTACAAATCAGCTAAGCATTTTCTTAAAGATAAAAGTTATTCTCATAGTAATTTTACAAATATGTATTCGGGATTAAACTCTTATTTGGTTACATGCAAGAAGAAATTTTTTTTTTCTCGATGAGCTAAATCAAACTATTTTAGATGCAAATGAATCACTTGTAAATGCATTAACGCATAACGGTTTTTGAATCTATTTTAAAACAAAATTCTATCTGCATCATAAATTCGTTTGTATCCGAGCACTCATTTGAGTGCAATTATTACCAATTACAACTACATTTGAGTGATATAATTCATGTTTTAATTGATCTAAATAATTTTTTTATTTTACAATTAAATTTTCTTTAACCTCGCATATTATCCCCTAGATGAGAGTTTAATTTAAAATTTCAAACTATCTCGTTTCTTTTGCTTGTAGATAATTTAGTGTATTTTCGAATTAATTTTTCAGTAGTTCATTTTGACATTCTAATTGGATCTCAATTGTTCACTAAAAAAACATCTTCTGCACACTCGCTAATTTCAGTGAAGTTTTGAAATGCAGTGGCAGAAGCTCTTTTCTTTTTTTTTTTTTCTCGTTTTTTTTTCTTTCTTCTTTTCTACTCAGATAAAGATTTTTCAATAATGCATCTAAAGTTGAAATTTTTTTAGTTCTCATGCTTGATCAGGTATGCGAATGCGGTTTATGTGGATATTTAAGGAAAAGCTCACTAAATTTGAAATTTTATTGTTTTACCCCAACGGAATCCTCCAACGGGCTCCTCCAACCGTTTTCACTCATTAACTAGCAGAAAGATTAAAAATAGAATTATGCATCTTTTAACGAAGGCGCAATAGTGTACTAGTTTGTATGGATGAGAGATGGCTCGGCAAGCCGAGTTTTTTCTGAAGTTGGTTAATTAAATGGAAGATTATAGTTATTAGTTAATTAGATTTGAATCTGGAACTAAGGGAAATAATCTCTATAGTATTAAATCAAGTTAGTTGGGTTAACTTGTAGAACCTGATTATATAATTTATTTGAAAACTTGCAGATGAAGGGAAAGATGTAATAATGAAATCTAAAGTTTGCGAAATTAATGATTTGCGTTATCCACGGTAATTGAATAACCTCAAAATAACAAAACGCTGAGACTGAGCGATAATGTAGATCGTTTAATTAATTAATACGAAAGGTATATTTTCTGTACTATCAAAAGATGTCAATCATTCTGGTGAAGTAGCATCTATTGCCGAATGAGATTATTAACTTTTGAGTGTTTGAGATGTTTAATATGATCATCCGTATAACTTCTGGAGCTTAAAGTTTTTAGATGCTGTCGGATCATGTCTGAGAAAATCCGACATACCAAATCTCTAGGTATTTTATACCATTTTTTACTAATACACAGTCATTTTTACCGAACCAAAGTTTTTGTATCTAAGGTTTGGCAATCTGTTTTACTTTTACCATGCAGTGCATATGCTCCATTACTAAAGATGAATTAACAACTTTTCAGATGCAGGGAGCAGATCACAACTAATTTTTTTTGTGATTAAGTAAGTTGTTTTCATGAATTTATCTTAATTTCAAACGCAAAGATAAATTAGATGATAAACTTTAAATTATTTGACATGAAGAGATATCCGAGTTGTCATGACAATCTCGTAAATCGAATCACAGAAACATTATCAATTTCCTAAGTAATTAGATCTAGAGAGATTACATCATCTTTACGAATTGCTTCATATTCCATGAAGCAGTTGATAGCGATAAATTAAAAAACAAGTCATTGATTATAATTAGTCCAGCTACATAATCTTAAGAGATAACTTCGATATCTTCTGATCCAGGATCGGTATTTGCTTGAGCCAAACCTAAATTCTGATCTTCTAAATTGAATACTGCATACACGGATCTCATTGCATTGCCTCCAAAGATCAATCTGCTATCTGTGGAGAACACACCCAATAAGCAGTCCTCAGCGGATTCTTGATAGAGTAAATCACTGATGGGTACTTTGATTTCATGACCGGAAAAATTGTAAATCAATGACACATCTAAATTTAATAACGCACAATCGACAAAATATGATCCTCCATCATTTGTTGCATCTAATGCTGCAATCAATTTATTAAATGCATCTGTGGGGAAACTCGTGAATGACGTACCTGTGTCGACCAACAGTGTTTGCTGTGAAGTGAATAAATTCTCCGAAGTGTAGTCATCAGATGAAGAATTCAAACCTACACTCGATATGTTAACTGTGATGGAATCGCTTTCCATCGAGACATATTTCAAATCTCCAGTGTATTTGGAATTATCAATCGCACCAAATAACAAAGACCCCTCATTATCACCATGCACACCAGCGTAAAAAGAATAGGCTACCTTGTTAATGACGCCATTATTCTTCAACATTTTTGGTAAATTGGGGTACGAGGGACTGGAACCGATATCCTCGTTATCGTAGGATAAACCTATTAACCCAAATTCTCTTGGGTACGTAGAAGCCACACCGATTCTAAAATCCCCCACAGATGAGCCACCAACGTGCACAGAGTCTGTGCCCCAATCACCAGATGCTTCGCCACTCCCATAATTGATTTCGAAACTGTCATCTATTAACTCGAAAGTTGACGAATCTGAGCTGGTGAAAGTTCCATAAGAACATGAACTGCAACTAGTGGAGTTAATTACCCATAGCACATTAGATCCGGTATCGACTAAGAGATCTTGCGACTGTTGATCTGAGCCAACTTCTATCGTAGCCATATAGTAGGTGTAACTGTCTCGCAAGGACTCCTGTGTCAGTCTCTTGATCAAATTTTGATCTCTCTTGTAATGACGCATTCCGAATTCAAGATACCTGGGTTTCAATGCAGCGGCATCAGTGAAACTAATAGTGATAATTGTTAAAAGAAAATTTGATAATAACATTTTGTAATGGTTTAAAATCAGTTATTGATTATAAAAGAAAAGTATTGATAATAGAATCATTGGAGCCGAATATAACAACACTTATAGAATTCCAGAGCAATAGTTAATTCCTCAGTTTGATGTTGAGATCATACAATTATAGTCTTGAAATCGGTCAAAAGATAAAACTTCCGTCAAAATTTAATTAACTATGTCAGCAATTTAGATATCTTGGCAATGCTATTAAAGAAAGGGGTGAAATAAATTTAATTGCGATGACGTACAGTATTAGATTGACGGATATTAATCGGATTTAAAACCTTCTTCCCAACACCACACAAAAAAGATCATCTCGGGTTTCCCCATTTAGTGAGGTAAAACTGCATGCGCACATAATGTGCATGCCATATCGTCACAAGTAGTACAAACGCTTCCGTAAGCAGTCGATGGCAATTAGCGATGTTTACCATAATTAGTAATAAATTTCCAGACTTTAATGCAATTAAGAAAAACCTTCTAATTATGTGGATAAGGTTTTTCTAAATGATTTGTAAAAGCAATTAGAAAAGAGAAAGAAATTGGGAAAGCCAAATGAGCAACAAAAAACATATCCCTTCAACGGACTACTTTACTCTGCCCTGAGGAACCAGATCTATAACACTCGTTAAATATGCGCGGTCTCAGATCGCAAATCATCAGTGATACCATCGAAGGCATCATTCTCGGAAACCTTAATTTGGTTTTTATTGTCTGAGATCGGCCATGACAAGACCGTTGGTCTTGATTTTGAAAGATCAATGTCTAGAGTAAATCAATTTTCCTCTCCAAGAGCCAATAAAACTTTACATAGCGTAAACCTACTGTACTCTATAAAGGCAGTACTTAGCTTGCAAATATCATTACATATCATTAAAGAGTGTAAATGCAATCGGTTACTAAAATGGAATCACATGCGGCCATGAGAAATTTTTTTCCCTTTTTTTTTTCTTTTTTGCTTGCTATTTAGCCCCGATTGCGATAAATTACAAAACGGTTACGCTTTATAAACTATTTTCAGTGTAAAATCGATGCACAGCGGCTTATTAATAATAGAAATCTGGTTAAAAGTTGTATAGTGCAGAAGATAAGTGGAGGATGATATGATAGTTTAGACGATGAGAGTGAAGATACGTTTGTGAGAAAATGATTTATAATTATAGTGGATGGTTGATACGAACAGGATGCCATAACCGTATAGGGGCTTTTGTTACTTCAAAAGGATTAAAAGGCACAAAAGCAAACAAATTAAAGATCAGCTAAAAATCTATTGTTTAAATCTTAAAATGATCGACAATTTGGTGAATTAATGACCTATATCTCAATTTGAAGTTAAAAAAACACATGTTGCTACAACGGGTTTATTAAATCATTAGTGTTATTTTTTATATATTATTTATAGAAATTTACTAACTAGTTGGAACTGTCTTTGTAATTATTTTAATATTTTGAGCAGTAGCAGCGTTTTTAGCTGCACCAAGATAAATTGCATAATCCTCTAAATCAAACACCACATATGTCGATCTTAAGGCATCTGCTCCGAAGATGTACATACTACTACTGCCTTGAACACCTAACATACATGAAGTGGCAGAATTTTGATAAACCAAATCCGATAAGGGGGTCTTTATTGTGATTCCCGGGAAACTAAATTTAACATTGATGTTTTTATTTATGAGACCACAATCAACACAGTAACCGCTGGTACATTTAGTTGCCTTTAACGATGACACAAGATTATTGAATGCATCTTGTGGGATAAGTGTCACTGAAGTACCAGTATCTATCAACATACTAACTTTTTTGGTACTCAATGTCTTTGATTTGATTGGAGCATACGAGGAATCTAGACTCATACCATTCAACGGTATAGTCGGGGTACGTGGCGAAGCACTGACCATATTGATCTTAATCAATTTACCACTAACTTTTGCCATATCTACGGCACCAAATAAAAGATGACCTCTATTGGTTCCGTAATTACCTGCGTAGAACGAATAAGCAATCTTGTTTATGTGACCAGCTGTCTTTAAACTCTTTGGGTAATTAGGGTACTGGACAGATAATTTGTTTGTGTCTGGACTTACACCAACACCAAATACACCCATCTTGGAAGGGAACGTAGTGGCAATGGCAAATTGTTGTTTCGGTATGGTCACTGAACCCACTGTGACAGCGTCTTTGACCCACAAACCAGTGGCCTTACCACTACCGTAATAAATGACAAATTTTGTCTTAAGTGTTTGTATTGTCTTTGATAACGATTTTTTAAAAGTACCATATGCAGAGCAAGCTGAAGGGCAAGCTGAAGAGTCGATGACAAACATATCAGCAGAACCGCTGTCCACCAACAAGTCCACACTTTGCTTGGTGGAACCGAACTTTAATGTTGTGGTATAGTAACTATGTCTATCGTTTAATGCAGTTCTATCATTGCTTCTCTTCACTAAACTTTGATTGGTACCATGTCTGATATGATCTACATCAAATTTAACAAAATTTGACTGGATCACAGCGGCATTGGTATTCAAAAAGAAAAGTGATATAAGAAATGAGACTGTTAAAATTTGAGTTATGGAAATCATATTGTTATTGGGGATGGAATCCAAAACTTCATTGTTTAACAAACTTCACTCTGATATTTATACAATTTGCAAAGTGCAAACTAAAGTCAAGTGAAATTATCATCAGCACATTTCAATGCTCAAATGGAAATATGAAAAGATCTCTTAACTCCACATCTGGTGTAAAATCAGAAATTTTTTTTTTGCTTAAAGCTGACGCATCTCAAATAATACTGTAAAGGGAAAAAATTGATTATTTTGTCACCCGGTTGAAGAATCCTCTGCAGCAGTTAATGCAATCTTTTTACTATTAAGATCGAGATCTGCAAATGCAAACCTCACTATCTTGTGATCTCGATCCTCATCTGGATCTCGATATAGAGTTAAAATTGGTGAAATTTTTAATTTGTCATGTGTTCATGTTGCCAGTTTTCAATAATCAAGCTCCTCATATTCCTCATGTTTTTCATGTACAAGCTGCTCAGGTTTGTATTTAGCAATGAATTCAGCCATATGTTTGGCTCGGAACTGGAGATATTCTTGCTGATGACGTGTTAATGGCACACTGGAATCGGTTTGTAAATTGTAATAATCATTAACTAAATCTCCTACTCTAAATGACGCTTCTTCACTAGCATCATCACTCTGCATCGACGTAACTACCTCCGCATCGAACTTGATCTCTGGCACTTCTCCCCGCAAGTGACTCTTGTGATACAGTTTCAAATCTTCAATGGAAATATCTATTGTCATTTGATGGTCATTAAACTAAGTGTCGTAATTCTTCTTACTTCTAAAGACAATTAAAAAAAAATTAAAAATATTTTTTAACAAAAAACACAAAAAATTACTCTTTTAGGAAGCTATCTCCCCTACTATAATCCTCTAAAACTTCTTTATCATTAAGGCTAATTCAAAACTCTTAGACAGCTCTATACCATCTTCTAAATCTCCTCCGACCACTTTACCCGTTTGAGGGTCTACCTCCACCAAACTTGTTTCTATCTCTTGGAAACCCAACTTGCTGTAGAATGGGACTAATTCATGATCTACGATGACATGAGCGTATAAGTTCTTATACGATGATGACATCTTATTAAGCATGTAATTTTCAATGAGTTCAACTAAAGTTGCTCCAAGTTTAGGGTAGAACGAAGTCAACGCGGTTATCTCCATTGAGGTGGCACTCATCGGTTTCAATCCAACAGTACCTATCACCTGTCTGTACATAGAATCTGTGATCTCAAATTCAAGATCCGTAACGGTTTCAGTATCTATATCAGCCAGACCAAACACTATATCATGATCTTTGGCCCAATTAGGGTCTGGGTGTAAGCATATCCCAATGACAGTATCACTAAGATCTTCAATACATAAATCCTTAGCGAGTGAATTCTTTATTCTCAGTGTCTTGATTATATTGTATTTGAATCTAGGTTTATCATAACCTTTATTGATTATCTGTACTAGTTTGGATTGAGTATCTTCGCTATGTTTGCCTTGAAATATGACATCATGTGAAAGGATAAGTAATTTAGGACGGTCCATTGACGTAAAGCGAACTTAGATAGCAAATAGATGGAATCAGATATCTATCTTTACAACTTATAAATGTCATAATAATTTTTTTCATAATTTATTTTATAAAATTCATTACCACATCCCATTATCTACATCATTAACGTCATTACCGTTCTCTATCTCCAAGACTCCTCCGACATCTTTAATCAGCTCCTTCATATCCACCAACTTATCCCCGACTAATTTCGACATAGTCACATTCAGCAATCTCATCTTGAGTTTCAACTTCTTACAGAGATTATCGTATGTGTTACCATTGGCTTCAGTGTTATCAAATTCCAAACTATTGATCTGCTCAAGTAATTCAACCAATGTCTTCTCTGTGGATTTTATCTTACTTGTTGGCTCACTAGTCTCAGATATCGCCTTAAGCCAGAAACTTATTATCGATTTGTAATAACCTATAACTAAATACCGTTGAAACGATATCTGATATCCATACTCTTTTCCCTCTATGAACTCCTTCCTTGTGTTTTCATTCAAACCCTGATTAAATCCTTCTTCATGGAACTCCTGTTCCAAATCTAGCACATCATCTAGATCAAATGACATCTATATACTCTATAATCACCTACAGTTTTTCATTTAACAAACTTTTTTTTATAAAATTTTAAAGATATTGTGAATTTTACAGGGTTCAAGATGTTCAACACTAAGAGGACACTGCAAGATCTGGAAGATGAGGATGATATCTTACAGGAGGATATCGAAGATAAGGCTCATAAGAATGTGCGAACGGACCGTGATGAATTGAGATTGAATTATGATGAAGACTCGTCGGTGTCAGACTCGTCAGATGATAGCTCTAATGAAGATTCGAATAAGGGACAACAACAAGAACCAGCAAAGATTGAAGAGGTTGATGATGATGATGATGATATGTTCGGATCTGATGAAGAAGTGGAGAAACCTCAAAAGCCAGTGGGTAAAATGACATTTTTAGACGAGTTCAAGAATGAAATGGCTGATGAAAACAATGGAGATAACGATTTGGAAGATTCAGAAGTGGAGTCTGTGGATGATAATTCTAAGCCGAAGATGGAATCATTCAGTGTAGATGAAGAATTGAAATCAGGACTCATCAACGCTAATGGAGATTTCGTCGGTAAGCAGGACAATTCAGACGAGGAAGAACTGAGAGATGTATGGTACTCTGAGCATTCAAAGAAAAGTGATATCAGCAAAGCCAAGAAAGCCGAGGAAGAGCGAGAATTGAAATCGAGGGCGAAGATGAGAGAAAGAGCCGCATTACCAATTGAAGAGTTATTGAAATCGATGATTGAATTATTAGAGCCTCTGGAGACACCGATGGAGAGATTGAAATTGTTGAATCTGTCTAGACCCAAAGGAAAGAAGAAACAGAAGCTGGAGTTGAATACGGAGAAGGAACAGAGGAGGAAATTCGAGGTGGAACAGATCACTACATTGGCTAATAATTTGATGGATAAAGGTATAAGCGATATATATGACCAAGAGAGGGAGGCATTGATGAGATTGTATCGTCAAGAAACCGGAGAGGATCTCGTGATAAACAGAGGCTCAAAGAGAAGGCATGAAGACGCACAATATGAGTTCATGTACCCCGGGGATGATGTCGTACATGGTCCATACCCTAAAGATGAGATCTTAGAGTGGAAAGAATCATATTTTGACGACGATGTATTGGTGAGAGTTGTCGGGGATATAGAGTTTACGAAAATAAGTGTATTTGAATTTGAAGAATGATGTATATTAAATATGTATTTATAAATTATGTGTGATAAATTGTTTTGAACGTTTATCAGGGTAAAACAGTCTCACAGTACCATTATTCCAACCATCAACGCTCTTATCTACACAAATCTTATTCAATCTCGGGTTGACAAATTTCGAATCGTATTCATGTAAAAAATTTTGCTGTATAATGAACTGGTCTTTCAATTTAGTCTCGTATTTGAAAATGATGATGAAGTATTGGAATATAGATAATATGAATAAGAAAACGAGATTAGAGAAACCAAATGGCGTGATCATCGCTATGAAAAGGGAATTCAAAGGAGAGAATAATGCTATGAAATGCAAGGAAAATGATGACGGTGACCAGACTATTAATCTCCATGACATTCTCTTATTAGTTTCCGCTGGTACATCTTTGGGGAAAATTCTATGATACAATTTCAACACTGCCCATTTACATAAGCGTATAATAAGAAACGAGTCATCGTCCTCCACGGCAGCGGGTCTATCTAGTTGGATCTTAAACAGTGATGGTGTATGAGGCACATTATTGATATCTCGTGTGATCAAATCATAATTCTTGAAAGACGTGACACACCAAAAGAAATTGATCCAACATGTCCCGTTCAATATAAAATAAAACAGCTTCACATATACCAAGAAATGATTCTTCTTACTCGCTACTTTCAATGTCTTATATTTTATCGTTGAGTTTTGATTAATATACATTTGACAAATTACCAATAATAAATTCATTATAAATGAGATCAAGATCGAATGTTCAATGGCTATAGAGTCCCAATCGACCAATTGAATCCTTTCGTTCCATGACAAGACAACATCATAGGGATAACTCTTTATCTTCGACCACAACGACAGCTTCCGGACAATACGTCCTCTGGGTCCACTCATCTATCCTGTGTTATTTGCAACTATTCGTGTGTCTCTAAATTTTTATTTGCGCTCGAGAAATGGAAACATCAGTTATCAAGATATATATAATACTCATCAAGATATACTGTTATAATGACTAAGAAATTGTTGATAGTTAATCCAAATTCATCCAAGTCCATGACGGATGCCCTTAAGCCTTTAATCAAGCCAATTCCAGGTTTCGATGTCGACTACTATACTGGTCCACCTTCAGCCCCACCTGAGATAGACGGGTACGAGACTTCAAAGCAATCAGCAGAGGCATGTTTCCCTGAATTGAAAGAGAAAATCGACGAATACGACGGGTTCTTGATCGGATGTTACTCAGATCATCCATTGATTTACAAATTGAAAGATATTACTTCTAAACCAATATTGGGTATTTTCCAAAGCACGATACTTTACTCATTAACTTATACGCCAGCTAATAAATTTGCCATTCTCACTTCGAACCACGATTGGGAGAAGATCTTGGATCTCTCATTATACGAGTTCTTCAATGGGAAATTACCAACAGATCACTACGATGACGATATCAAGTCGAAGCTTCCAAAATTCTGTTTACCCACATTGGCAAGCAATGTCAATGTCTTAGAATTGAAAGACCCAGCCAAATTCAAGAAACTTCAAAAGAAAGTCGACAGCCTTGTTGATCAAGGCGCTAAACTTATCTTATTAGGTTGTGCAGGTTTAAGTGGGTTAGATGAGAAATTCGGTCCATTGTACCCAGATATCATCTTCGTAGACAGTGTTAAAGTCGGTGTCCAGTTACTTGTGGCATTGGTGAATTTCGAACTGACCAAATGAGACTATTTAGTTAATAGACAGCTTGTATATTTCTTATATTTCTGGTAAATTCATATTCAAGCCTTATGTTAGTAATGTAGAAAAAAATAAACCCGAAAGATAAGATAATTAAGATTGATAGATAAGTATAATGGTAGAGACCACTGAGGGACTGCCTAGCTTCGATAAGCTCTCTAAGGAGACATGTGAGACATTAAGCCAAATCCCAGATTACCCATTAGATTTCAATATATTTATCTTTAAAGGTATCCATGATATACGAGGCAAGATGAAAGACGAATTGAAAGAGTTCAGATTGAGTGTCGAGGATGATCAATTGGCCGACAGTGCTGAAGTCACTTCGACGTCACAGAACCAGGACCGGTTGCTTGAAATCTTGTTGATCGAGAGACATCGTAGGGATATTATACTTCTTAATGAATTTATCAACTCTCAGGACAGTTCTAAATCGATAACGCCAATTAAATTGACAAATCCAATGAAATACGAGATCAAATCTCCAATTTTCAAGAAACTTCAAGCAAGTGTTAAAGATTATGAGAATTCATTTAAGAAATTCGCACTTTTGCAAAATTTAGAATTCAAATTCGAAGAAGAGGCCATGGCAGATGATGAATTAGTTGAAGAATTTGTCTCTGATGAAATAATGAATTTCAACAAGACATATTTGAAACCAGAGGACAAATCTGTCGAGGAGGCATTTGAGAATATCTTCAAAGAAGGTAAATTTATCAGAGTCGTGATCCCCTTAGCCGCCCAAGGTATCTTGATGGGTGTAGACATAGAGAAAGAAATTTCTAAATAATTGACTTTAAACTCTATATAGATTTACAAATCACCAAATTCATCGTACGCATCTCTCCAATCGATAAAGAAATGCTTGAAAAATTGTACCGCTAACCCGATATCCTTAACACCTGTAGCTGCCCTGATACTGTGCATTGCCAATTGACAAATCCCAATATCGATAGTCCTGATACCCGTCAGACTAGACAACGTTGGGCCAATGGTACCACCAGATCTCGAGTCATTTCTTATCGCGAAATATTGGATCACATCACCGTGCTTCTCGGCAATTTGCTCCATGAGTGCTGTTCCAACGTTATCTGTGGCGACGTTGCCGTTGAAATCTAGACCGAGTCCTAAACCGACGTTAGGTACTGGTGAGTGATTTTTCAAATATGCTGAGACGTAATTTGGATCAAGTAAATGTGTGACATCTGCAGATAACAAAATAGAATTAGCGTAAATTAATCTTTTCAATTCTGTTGATTGGTACAGTGGGAACAACGCCCCCGAGGATCTCTCCACTACGGATTGGAACAATCCACCATCGGCACCTTGTCTCGTCAAAGATCCGATCTCTTCATTATCGAACAACGTCACAATACTGAATGAGTCATCAGGTAATTCATCAAGCGACTCTAACAAACTGTATATCGATGCATATGAACAAATCTTATCGTCGATCCTTGGAGCAAAGAGGAACTCCTCATCTAACCCACCGAGGCATCCTTTCTGCACGTCAAATAAATCCAAATCGAGCTGGTACAAATCACTTACCGGAACACCAGCTAATTTCGATACATGTCTTAACAATTTCAATGAATGCTTAGCTATCAATGGAGACTTCAATTCATCCTCAGTAGGTTCCGGTTCATCTCTCGGGTCGTACCCTGTAATTGGCACCATCTGGGTCTCCTTATTGAACGGACCAATCAGTGGAGCACCGAAATGAGGAGCTAAACTCGAAATTCTAGCTATTGGACGTGGTGTTGAGTTAATCAATTTCGAAACGGTCTGGCCATCTTGTTTGAACAACACTTTTCCACCGTAACCTAAATCTCTATCGAACCATTTATCACTCAACCCACCAGAGTAAGGAGCCACAGCTAACAACTCGTACCCTTCGTCTTTACTCTTAAGAGAAATCGGTTTCAATTTCACAGTTAAGGAATCGATATGGCAACCAATGGCTCCAACACCCTTTGATGGTTTCCATTGAGGGCCGATCACGAATGCCAGTAACGAAGTCGACGATCTCGTTGTGTAATAACTGCCCGGAGTGAGTCCGTCCCAGGAGCGTTTCTCAGAAATGTACTGGAACCCTTTCGAGGATAAGAGTTCAGCTATTGTGCTGACGGCATGGTACGCTGTAGGGTTCTCATAAGTGAAATTTATATAGTCCTTTGAGTATTTCAAATAGTAACCACTATCTGTTCTCGATGGCATTATAAGTGAATGGTGTGTGTAGTAAGTATGAAGAGATGTTGAAGTAGTTAATATCCCGATAAGATGAATTCTGTAGAAATAGAAATACGGCTCATTGAAAACTGGCCACGCTCAGATTTTATACAACTACTAAGGCTGGTTAGATTGGGTATAGCTAAGGTACTCCCTGTCACAAGACAATAGTGGCATATACAGATAAGATATAAATAGTTTATAAGTCAATGATATGAGTTGGATAGCTATAGAGTAATTGCCTCGAGACTAAATTCTACACTTAAATTCGAGCATTTAATAAGCTCAATTGCTACACCATCTTGAGATACCCAACTACGCAAAGCTCTACATTATATCAATTGATACTAAAGACATCAGTCCCCTTTATCACAATCACCTATCCTCTCTTCTCTCACCACATTATCACCACATTATTAAAGTATGTAAAGCAATAATTGCCAAACACGCAAAGAAAAAAAAGTGAAATCGAAAAACTCAAACTCTTAGAGAACACGAGTATAGAACGTGTTGGTATTTATAATTGAATAACATATAGATCAATCCAGTTAGGTGTAATTAAGTATCATGTACAATCCCTACGCGAATTCCGATCCCGTATTGAATAGCAGAGCTGTTGCTCACACGGAGTATACTGCTCCAACACAACAATCACCAAATTTACCACAATCACAAGGTCAATTTTATGGGAACCAGGGCAGTAGACAACCACAACAACCCACACCACATCACGTCCAGAATGCACAACATGGTCAGTTCCCCGACATTTTCAACTCGGCACAGGCCAATCTTGGATTTCAATTCACTCAGGGTGCTTTAAATATGGCACAACAAAATATGTCACATTATGTTCCAAAGGAGAATTTAAAGACTTATTTTAAAGTTGATAATAATTACGTTTATAAGAAATTATCCTTACTAGTGTTCCCATATAAAAATAATAAATGGTCAAGAACCATTGCTCAACATCAAAATTCTGCCACGGATAAATTAATTTATTCACCACCAACTGAAGATTTAAATGCTCCAGATCTTTATATACCACTTATGGGATTCATTACTATCATATTAATAACGTCTGTGGTACTTGGTATTAAGAATGAATTTAATCCACAAATCTTATCATTACTTTTCTCAAAGGAAATCGCTATTTATATACTAGATTTTATCTTATTATGGTTAGGTTTCTTCGTTTTCAATATTCAAGAATACAAATTCTTTGATATCTTGAGTTACACAGGTTACAAATTCATTCCGATCAGTATTTCATTGATCTTGAGAAATGTCTTTGCAAGTAATTTGATATATTACTCGACATTTGTCTATTTCTTGGTGAGTTATGGTGTATTCTTAATTAGATCAATGAGATCGATTGTGTTCCCAAATGGTAATATTGGTGGTAAGAGTAGGACTAAGGAAATCTCAATTTTCATCTACTCCTTTGCTATTCAAGCTTTATTCTTTATGATCATCTAGAGGATATACAATAAGACAGTAGAATGGATACACTAATAAGATTACGCCTGTATAACTTCATGTAGTGTAGTAATAAATTATATAAACCTATTTGTAAGAGTTGTGATTTAGAAACGCGTGCACTTCTTTTGTTAAAGAAAAAACTCATTTGAAAATTTTTACTTCACCATAAGAATATTATGAACAGTATCAGTTATAGTAGATAGAATACAGTGTTCATGATAGTACTTTAGAGTATATAATCTATATCATCAAGTGTATGTATTATAAGAAGATTAATGAATCAATTCAAACCGATGAGATATCCCATATTCAATTCATATTATTTATGTGATGATACGAATCCTTGAAGGATTCCATACTATATATAAACCCAGCTCTTCGACTTTTACTGTGAGACCAAAACTTGTCAAATGCTCTGATTATAAGTGATATCGAATTGGATTATGAGATATTGGTATTGGACTGATTTATGTGATGAATTGAAAAAAAATACTAACAAGAAGAAAATAGATCAATTATGTGTCTTTAGATATATTTTTGGAATCGATGAATCCTGAATGCTTTAAAGATGAGCAGTGGTTCATAATTTCCAAAGGTTTAGACTATTCAAGATTGATTAGTGAATATTTGGAAATTATTGAAAGTTTTTTTACATAGTTTTATATGAATTTCAATTAAAAACAGTGTCTTTTACAATTTATACTCTGTAACCTCTAAAGACCTTACTTGATCATCTATAGATCAATTCTATTCTGTGAACTGATCAATAAATACAATCCATCTCATATAAAAATCAGAAAAGGTTGAAAAAAAAACTTTTTCAACAAAATCTTCAAGTGTGAGAACTTATCGCTGGATCACTATATACAATGTTTGCCTTTTCTTCAAGAATATTGGCAAGAAGTGCCAGAGTGAGAGTCTCTGGTGGCTTCCCAACCAGTATTGCCAGAGTCGGAGTGACTCGTTTCAACTCCACAACCCCGATTGGAAATCTTGAACATAGAGATGAAGAAATTCAACAAACCCAAGAACCAGTCTTCACGGAGTCTAACACTGAGGGAGAGTCTATGGCACTGCCGGTGAGACGTAGACCACCTCCGTTACCGATCTTTCTTAACATCTTAATCACCAAATTGTCATCAGAATTCACCATCGATCAACTTTTAGATCGTGCTCAAGAAGCTATTGGCAAAGCCATGCAATCTCCAGATTTCGATTACGCCCAAGTCAGCGAGAGAACCGGTGTTGTCATCCACAAGCTCATGAATCTGCTGATCGAGAAAGCCGAGGGCGCTTCTGACGCCGCCGTCATATATAGAGTCTTAACCTTGGTGAAAGACGCTAAATTAGCTAATGTTTCCCATTTCAATAGAGCTATGGAACTGTATTTGAGAGAAAAGAAACCAGAGGATGCGTTGAGTATCTTTGTTGAGTCATTGGAATATGAGCATTCTTTAGATAACAAATCAGGATATTTCAAAATGGAACAATCCGATAATATCTTCACTACACTTTGGGTAACTTATGTTTACTCATGCTATGTCCATGATCAACTGCCAGATCTTGAAGTTTACAAGAAGATCAGTAACTCACCTTCATTCAAAGTGAACTATAAGAAATTGAATTTAGTCTTGTACTCATGTGACTTTGATCAAAAATTCATTAAATTTGCTAAACAAAAATTTTCAGAGCATGACCTGCTGAGTACCGATCCAAACGATCCAAAACTTCTCAAAGAAGGTTTCGCCGCTGCCCAGAACCGTCAACTCACCGTGTTGGAACAGAACTTCAAATATATATTGAATTCGTCGCGTGTATCAGGGATCGAAATTAACGAGGACACTTATAGAAGATTGATGCATATGTTTAGTGCCGCATTGAGAAAGGACAGAAGTCACCAAATATGGAACACTATGGTCTCCAAGATCGGACTCCCAACTTCGGTAGAGACATGGAACGAATTGTTGTACAGTTACTCAAAAGTCAGATCCAACTCATCAGAAGAGGAAAAGCTGGCAGATTTAGCTAAATTAGAACTGACATTTTCTTACATGGACCAAAATTCCAAGATTGACGCTACTACGATTCGTTACTTGGTAAGTGGTTACTTAGCCAACAACGCTTTCGAGAAGGCATTCCAATTGATCCAAGATTTATCTAAGAACGGTATCAAGGGTATCAAATTGAATGACGATATCGTGTCTGCTTATATAAGAGGATTACTGAAGGCTGGTAAGTTAGCCGAGACCGTGAAATTCATGGACTCCTTTGTCGCCAGCGGTTACAAGCCGGATATCCAATCGATGAACTCTATCTTGGCTCTGTTAAATAAGAGGAGAAATTTCAAACAATGCGAAAGAGTCGTTCACTTGATTCATAAATTGGATTTACAACCTGATGTAGCCACTTATACGATGTTAATCGATATCATCATCAAGAATTCCGGATCCACTGGGACAGATTTGAATCCATTATTGAATGATATTATACAAGAAATGGAGAAGAACGGTATAAATTTCAAAAACTCGGTGACTTTGACCGCCATCATCGATGGTCTCGCCAAGGAAGGCTCCATTCATTCTGTCAAAAACTTGCTCGACTATATGAGAGCCGAGAAGATTTCTATCCCATTGATGTTATACACCACTGTCATTAATGCCGCAGGTAAGGAGAAAGATTTGTCGTTGGCTAAAGACATGTTCCAAGAATCTATCCAGAGCGGTGTGAGACCAAATGTCCCATACTATAATAACATCATAGTGAGCTGTTTGAACGCTGACAGTGTCGAGGATGCCCTGATTTATTACGATATGTTAAAGAGTGAAAAATCAATGAAGCCAAATTTTTACACTTATTTCTTCCTTTTGAGATACTTGTCTAGATCTAAAAACGGTAAGGAGCTCATTGATCCTATCGTCCGCGACTTGTCTGAGCTGGTAAAGGATCCATCGTTTATCTTAGGTAGAGATTTGCCAAAGGTTTTAAATTCTTTGAAACTGAAAGGTACTGTCTTGCCTGAAAGTTTAGTGGAACGTCTCGAGACAAATTGAACATGTATATAGAATACTTAAAGTATAGATTCTTGTAAACTATTAGTGATTTTCTTAAGTTGAGATTATCCATCAATAATAAATAGAATTAAAATTATCATATAAAAGCTAAATTAAAATAAATAAACTGCATCGTTAAAAAATAGGGTTATGCTTCAATGATGGTTTTGATTGCACCATTTTTAGACGCTTGACTAAAAACTTCATAAGCATGTTCCAATTCATCCAATTTGAAATGATGTGTAACTAACTTCTCAGAAGCAATATTACCATTAGTGACTCTCTCTAACAAATCCGGTGTCGAGTAAGTGTTCACTAACCCGGTACTGATCGAGATGTTCTTGATCCATAACTCTTGTAATTTCAAATCAACTGGTTTACCGTGAACACCGACATTAGCGATTCTTCCACCTGGAGCGATAATGTCCTGACAAGTTTCGAAACTGTTAGGGATACCAACACACTCAATGGCCACGTCTACACCTGGATCCAATTTCACACCTAATCTCTCAACTGTGGCCTCGTTGGTGATCTCATGAACGGCGTCAACAACGTTAGAGACTTTCGTTGGATTAATCGTATGCGTGGCACCGAAGTTCATTGCAGCTTCTAAACGCAGATCGTTCATATCGATCATGATGATCCGCGATGGCTTGAAAGTTTGACAAGTTAACAACACAGCTAACCCGACTGGTCCAGCACCGACAATAGCCACCGTGTCACCTTCATTGATGTGACCCGATAAGACACCAATTTCGTAACCGGTAGGTAAGATATCTGAAAGCATTAACAAGGCCTCATCAGAGACTTTCTTAGGTGCAGTATATAAAGAGTGATCAGCATGAGGGATTCTCACGTACTCAGCTTGAGTTCCGTCAATGAGATTACCCAAAATCCATCCACCTGTCAAGCAATGACTTTGTAAACTTCTCTTACAGTAATAACATGAGCCGCAACTAGTAATACATGAAATGATGACTTTATCACCAATTTTGAAATTCTTGACGCTATCACCTATTTGTTCAACGAATCCAATTCCTTCATGACCTAAGATAGTGCCCGGTTTGCAATCTGGTACATCACCTAAACTGATATGTAAATCGGTACCACATATGGTAGTCTTGGAGATTTTGATAATGGCATCTGTAGACTCTTTAATAACTGGTTTAGCATGTGATTTAAAGACACGAGCGAGGGCACCAGCACCCCCATAAACTAAAGCTTTCATTGACATTTTTTAATTAATACAATAACTGGTATTGTTCTATAACATATTACGTACAACATTGTCATTTATATATGGCAAGATGTTTTCTCGGAGTCCTATAGAAAACCTGATATTGATTCTATGAATGACAGACAATTTCGATCAAATTAAATGTCAAAATCATGCAATTGCCAATTTTATTCAATTCCCCCTCTCTATATGGTCTGATCTTTCTGCTAATCGAGTCTTTTTTTTTTTCGTTTACCTTTGTTCCCCTTTAAACGTTAATTTAAACAAAAGACCCCAGAATTTATAATTAGCCAGACAGACAGCCCCTTTTTGTTTGATTTGGTATCAAATAAAAGACGTGTACACAGTGCTATTGTACTAGATTGGGTGTTAGTTAGGAAGACAAATGACAACTACGCGACCCACAGTGGAATCACTAACAAATTACCGAATGAGGGTCGTGATAGCGATATCCGGTCTCTTAACCGAAGAATTTCTTCCAATGAGTACTATATCAGTTTTTTTAGCTTTGTTAGAATTTGAACCGTTAAGACTACAGTTATCTGAAAGTAATTAGAGGATAGAGAATAACTGTTTGTCTCTATAAAACGTCTTAGATAAGGTACGTTTATATCTTCATATAGAGTGTTTGCATTTCCAGTTTTATATAACAAAATTGAAGATAAATACTTGTTATAGACGTCGAACAAAGCATAGATCGGAAAGGTGTGACATATAGGAGTAGAAGTAGATGTACGGAATAATTAGGATCTCAACAACTCGATCTTTCCAAAGATGTTTCTCTTCTTCTGTGCAAGTATTCAATGTCAAAGTGCTATCACCTCTTGCCAAATACGATGAAAATGTAAGGAAAGGTATATTAAGAGATGATCCTTATCAACGTGGTATAATATCAAATTTAGATCATTTACACGATGAATTAATGAATTATCAACCACCAGAGTTAATTAAACCCGATATCGAGGATTTAAAGCCTAAAAGTGGTTTCCAAAAGCTTTTAGGTTCATTTAGCTCCAGTAAGAAAAATAAAAACCGTGATTACCCCGAACAACCTCATGGTATCTACCTTTACGGAGACGTGGGTTGTGGTAAGACCATGTTAATGGACTTGTTTTACTCCACAATCCCACCTAATTTAGCAAAGAGAAGAATTCATTTCCATCAATTTATGCAAGGATTACACAAGAGATCTCATCAATTGAAAATCAAACATGGTAATCCAAATATCGACGTTATTCCCTTGTTGGCCAGTGAATTAGCGGAGCAATCCACTGTTTTATGTTTTGATGAATTCCAAGTCACTGACGTCGCAGATGCGATGTTATTAAGGAGAGTATTACAATTGGTATTACAACCAGATCATGGATTAATCTTATTCGCCACATCAAATAGAGCTCCTGACGACTTGTACATAAACGGTATTCAAAGAGAAAGTTTCATCCCATGTATTGAGACTATCAAATACAAGACTGAAGTGATTTTCTTAGATTCACCAACAGATTATAGAAAATTAGAGAAGCCAATTTCATCAGTGTACTATTCACCTCCTGAAGGTATGAGTTTCCAAAGCCGCGAGTCTAAGACTCAACAAAAGGACCACGTCAAATTATGGTACGATTATTTCAGTCAGGGCCACACAGCGGAATTTGATTTGAAATTGACTATTTGGGGTAGACATTTAAACGTCCCAAAATCGACTCCACCGTATGTGGCACAATTCACTTTTGAAGAAATTTGTGGAGACAAATTAGCCGCAGGTGATTACTTAACTTTAGCCACCGCGTACACGTCATTCATCATTACAGATATCCCATACTTGTCGGTCAACGTTAGAGATCAAGTGAGAAGATTTATCACTTTTTTGGATGCCGTTTACGATGCCCATGGAAGACTCGCCGTCACCGCTGCGGCACCATTCAGTGAATTGTTCGTCGAACCAGAAGATTTGATCGACCCATTCACGTTGAAAGACGACGTAGAGGTGGAATCTATCCATGCGTTACCTGATATCGCAGATGACGATATGGTCACTAAACATCATATGGACTCTAATCTCGCAAAGAAGGCGTCGATGTTCGGTACCTTAGATGAAGAGAGATTCGCCTTTGCGAGAGCATTGAGTAGATTGTCACAGATGAGTACGAAAGAATGGGTAGAGACTTCAAGTGTTCTTAGACATCCACCTACATAATATTTACAATTTGTATCTAATATTTATCTATATATATTTATCTATTTTATTTTACATTCTGTAGATCATTCAAATTGAAAGGTGTGAAATGGGTTTCATCTGACTCATAATAACTCACACACTCTATGATTCTCAATTCACACTCTTTCATAGTCTTTGGATCTCCAATATTACCATCTACCAATTTGCCCAATCTCTTAAAAGTCAACTGCTGGGTTTTCTGCAACACTTTGGCCATCACCGTCAACACCTCGTTCAGCGCCAGTATGAGTGGCTTACCTTTATACATTCTATCTAATAACAATGCAGAAAATAAATCACCAACACCGGTGAAATATGATTTTAATTGTGGTACTTTGAATAACGTTATATCGTCACTATCTTTCGAAGACACCACCGTGTAAATGAACTCATCATGGTCTTTCAAATCTAAATGAGTAGCAAACTCCTTCGATAACGAAGTTATCACCACATGATCAAGATTGAAGTTATTATGTAACTGATTCAACGCCCTCTGCAACGCATCCAGTGACTCAATCTTCATATCCAACAACAACTCCGCTTCAAACTGGTTCGGTGTGATGATATCCACTGCCCCGGTACTCAAGATTTCTCTATACGTAGGCACCACCGATTGGTCTACGTATAACTGACCCTCATCACCCATCACTGGGTCTAATAACCAGATACAATCAGGGTTTTGCGATTTCAAAACTCCGCCTATTTGCCCCACGGCTTTCAATGTGGCACTATCGGGAGTGTAACCCGTGAGTAAAGCGTCATAATGGGCTTCTATCAGTTGCAAACCTTTAAAGATATCGATTATCTGGTCATGTGTTGATTCTGTGCCGAAAATTTTCCCATAACCTGTATGATTAGAAAACTGTACTGTGTTCAAAGCGTCCACGTCCCAATTAAGTATTTGCAAAGGGAAAGTCGAGGCCTTGTTCCCCACGTAACCGTGAACAACATGTGATTGTATCGATAGTACACTTTGTGGTTCAGATGACATTTCTAGGCCCTGAAAAAGTTCTAGAAAACTTGTGAAAAATTGATCTTCGAAAAAAAATATCGAGGTGAGATCCGGTACTTATAAATTAAAGATACATGCAGAATACAAGACACTATATCACTATAGCACTGAGTCATAAATGGTATTAAAGATAATTTGATAAATATTTGATAAATACTTGAAAAATTCAGATATCAGGAAAGAAAAATTAAATGAAAAAACTCGCCAAATCCGATACCCGGGTCGTGCGCATAAGATCAATCACGATAAGCGGCTAATAATAAAAGGAAAATCTAAGACATGAAAGAGGGGGAATGAGCTTAATTTTAATTTTAATTTAATCTACAAATTTGAAGTAAGTGTTTTGTTACCAACAAATGAAGAAAATTGAACCTTTACCGAAAAAACCAATATAAAAAATATCTATATATAGAGCATTGATTAAACTCACCCATCATTGACCGGAAACCTCCAGAGGTGGTCAATGCTTGACGATAATAATTAATAAAAATTGTTTGAATGAAAAATGATATTACCTGAAAGATGTAAAAAGAGCAAGAAAAAAATGATATAAAAATAATATTAGAAATTAACTTGATCAAATTTACAACAAGAAGTAAATTTCAAGGAAATAAAACGAATGAAAAGTTTTTTGTTAAATTAAATTCTTTAAAAAGTTTTTATAGATGAAATCGTCTTTTAAACTTGATGATAATAAGATTTAATTTTGAGAAAAACTTTGTTATAGTTAATAGAAAGCATCTTTGTTCTGAGCTTTCATTCCTTGAGAAAAATTTAAATGGTTTAAATAAATAATTAAACTGAGAAAATAATATTTGTTAATGACCAAATAGTAAAATGTGAATGTCCGAATATAACTTTTTAGTTAAATTTATGAAAAATCATGATAAAAAGTTGATGTAAAAATCATGATTGAGAATTAATTGATTAAATGTATGGAGTGATATAATTAAATTATTAAATTAAATTTAATTAAGGTGAAAAATATTTGAATAATTTGAATGAATGATAGAAACTTATGAACTGTAAATCCATGCTTCAGCTTCTGCTTCCAGTTCAGCAACTGGTTCAGCAACTGGTTCAGCTTCAGCTTCAGCTTCTCTCTTATGGTGACCTGCTTTTGGAGTAACCTTATGAGGCTGTGGTTTGTAACCAGCAGCAAAAGTTGGATGATGAGGAGTTGGTCTAATATAAGTTGGAGTTGGTTTTGGTTGATAATCATGTGGGATTGTACCATTTGAATGTGGGAATGCTTGACCTGGTCTTCTACCGGAAGATGGGAAATTATGTGACTTGCCTGGTGAGACATGCGATTTTGAAGGAGTTGAACGTTCAGCACCACCATGACGTTTGGCGAGTTCACCATCGGCACCACCGATTAAGATTGGAGAAGCACTAGCGAAAATTGCTAAAGTACCAACTGTAAGTAAATTTGTTAACTTCATATTTGATTAATTAATTAATAAAATAACTCTATCTGAACGAATGATATATATTTATATGAATATAACAAGAAAAAGAGGGAGTTCTTTAATAAAAAATTTAAAGTTATAATATTTTTTGATGAGATTAATAAAGGATCTTATATCATAAGATTTTTGAATCCCTTAAAACAGCAAATCATTGCACAATTTTAAATATCTAGATTTTTTCCTGTTAGATTATAACAGCAACAAGCATGCAAGTTGATTTATGCGGATCGTGGTTATGCACATCACATGTACATTGTAGATCGCTGTCAATGGCGTTTTTCCTTGCACTTGAAACAAAAAATTATCAAAATTACCGCTTACAATACCAGGCTTCCGTTTCTTTTTTCCTTACTTGAACATGATATCTTGTATTTTGGGTTTTACTGATGGAAAAAAAACTATCGCAGATCTGAAAATATTATTTAAAAAGAAAAAGTGATTAGCAAACGTTGCAGCCCTTCTAATAAAGTTTCCATTGTTATTTCTTGTACTTAGATAATGTAATCTCCTTATTATGTCGATCAACTGTTGTATTGCTATATGAAGATCAATATTAACATAATACAATATGGTAATTTATTACCGGTACAAACATAATGATCTCTAAGTGTGGTAATGAAAATATTTTTCTTCACACTAATTCTCACTACTACGTTTTAAATAATAAATTTCAAACACTTTTTATTAAAAGACACACGGTACTAATACATGCAGCATCAATGAGCATAAAATTATTTAAATCGAAAATTCAACTTAAAATTATGTAGTTATAGTACTATTACAAGGACCATGATACATTAAGATATTAGCAATACTGATAACTATATGCTTAAAGGATATCATCTTCCTTGTAAATTAATTACATTAGCTATGTACCTTACTTGTATTATATCACTTGGCTTACTTTTCACATCCAGTTACTGGCCAGAACTTTTTCCTATTTAATTAATTTTTTATCTGCCCTTAACTCAGTGTTACACTTTATCTCCCACTGTTGACTGTTGCGTTGCGTGTAGCAAGATCTGATTTACGCTGTTTTACTAGTGGTGATCCCAGTAAATGTCATACAAAGGGCTCGCGCACTCAAGGCATGAAAAGGCAAATTTGATAGAGAGCTAAATGGTAAATCCTTGAAACAAATTGTATCCGGCATGTGCTCGGCTCTTAGTATCAAGGCAGTGGTACAACTTGGTACCGTCATATCTCTTATCCATGCCAGGGACTGTGTATATATACTACTCCCATATCATATAGAGATGATCATTCCTAAGGCTAGTACCAGCCAAGAACTACAACTTCGTTCTCCTCCCTCCTTCCCCTGAGTGATGTACAATAACCAATCTCTAATGCCATAGTAACCCACAAGGCATAACGGTTAAAAAATCCGATTGGTATTTATAAATTTTACTTAGCAAAGATAAGACAATACAAGGTTATTGTCATTTTTAAAATTCCTTTTACATTATGGAATTTGCTAGTATTTACTAATATTAAACAAAGGCACTCTATCCCTGTAATTGTATATCTAGATTGTCCCTGTTGTATTGTATTGTATTGTATTTATTAATCTAAGGTATAGAATTAAGCTCTCTACGATATGAGTTACCGTATGGGATAACATATGAGATGGCTGATTCCATATATATATGATAGTCAAAATATACACCATTATCACGTCGTTCAAAAGGAGAGTGCATCAACGGTAGATTTGATAGCCCAAATTCACTTCATATGATTGACATGACTACTGTACAACATAGTGGATGGTAATAATGAACTACCATTCGCACGTAAGGGCATACAAAGGCAAAATTGATCTTCGAATCAGATTTTGATAATTTGCCACTGTTACAATAAAGATTAACTTGAGCAAAATACTTACAAAGTCCGCGTTGTTTATACTCTGGGTAATGAAACTTCTACTTTGAGCTGTTTACGTAATGGAAAGATCTTAATACGTAATTATCACTGTGGTGTGAAATTTTTGTTTTCCGTAAAAGTCCTTCTATATAGATTTACATACTGAATGGTAACCAGGATATTATCTATATTTAATAATTTTTAAATGCGAATTTGTCCTTTAATTCACTACACAGATAATTAAATGATTTTAACATTTTATTAATTAACAATCTAGAATATTATAGATTATTTTTTATTATTATACCTGATTTAAACGTAAGATACTGATCTATCGGGATCATAAATAATGTTCATAATATCCTGCCTGTCGAAGAGTTGATTACTATACGCTAATGCATAATTTAAATAATATATTATACAGTAAAAATATTTAAAAAAATAATCGTACATTAAAATTGCAATTCAGTTTTAATGAGTAAATATAAACATTTTGATACCGGGACCCAAGGATAAACACACCTCAAATTATTGAGATTATTATATAAATTATTATTTATTATTTTAAAATGACCCTATAAAGGGGCCTAAGAAAGACCCATCTCATCTCACTCATCACTATCACTAGAGTCGATCTCGATATCGATCGCGTCAGGGTTAGTCACCGCGGTTTGACTTGCATCTATACTAGACACTTTGGGCCCTTCAGAGGATTTAACAAATCCCTCCAATACCGTGTCAGTACCATTTTTACCAAATTTAATTTGACAAATTCTTTTAAATCTTAACATCTCTTTAAATGTATCTTCATCGCCATTTTGTAATTCTAGTAATTTCCAAAAATTTTCTAATTCAACTAGTAACAGTACTTGCTTGGATTCACTAAATATTTCAAAAAAATGCTTGAGTATTATTCTTGCTCTCTCTAAATCATGTGACTTCACTTCTAATGAGACAAAATCAATGACAAATTGTAATAAGTCCCTAGTCAACGGTAATTGATCATCGTTTATAATTTTTTGATAAATTTTTCTTAATTCATTATTATCCAAATACTCCAATGCTTTTGTTAAATATAATTTATAAATAATAATCTTTGATTTAGGTTCTAAATTTGAGGTATTTTCATCGTAAATCTTGAACATCTTTGTTAAATTACCATTTATTTCTTCAAAATTAGCATACATTATTATGATCGAATGAATATTATTTAATGGACATTTCTTAATACATTCATCGAATAAATCGCGTATTCTCTCTTGGCTGATATTAACTTGATTCAGAAATTTTATAATCTTTGAAAGATAAATATTCCAAATCTCATAAACAATAGGGTATTTGAAGATTTTTAAACCCTTTTCGAATATCGCAAGTGATCGCTCATACATGTGATTCTCTTCAAAGAAGCTTGCATAATTTATCAAAGTTATCGGTTTCGCGATTTTTAACAGGATCATCTTTTCGTAAACTTCACTAGTCTTTTCGACATCTTCAGTACTTTCAACTAAATCCACATAAAACGACCATAATTTGAAAGATTTGAAAACTCTTTGTTGAACAGGTATTGACTCATCATGGAAATCAATATCCTTGGTGTCACCCACAGTCAAAGGCGTCTCTAAGACTTTAACCAGAGCATCGATATCGTCATTCCTCAATTCCAAATTACTCCATTCCAACCATACCTCGACTAAATCGTTAACATCATTGAATGGCACACTAACACATTTTCCCAAGATATTTCTCGCTGTGGTTAAATCTCCATTCGTTTCATACACTTTCATATACCCTAGCCAAATACGGTATAAACCTTTAGAGACTTTCTTAGGGTTGATGGTCATTATCAGTTTCACATACGTCTCCAAGATCTCTTTCAATTGCGTTTTCTCATCCCATATGGCGATCCTTTGTAACCATGTGTCAACGTTATTAGGATCTTGCTTTAAATATATATCATTAATCATAAATTCTCTTTCATTCATCAATTTTTCAAAATTTGCCATGTGTGTGTCCAATTCAGCACTTTCAGTGTCCATTAATTTCGTTATCACCTTTTCCTCGAATTCTAAATAATCTTCATATATCGTGGTGAAATCTCTTATGGTGGTGGATTCACTAATACCTTGATCATATACAGATTTCAGTTTGGTGAGATCTTTGCAGTCGGTATAGTAATGAGCTAACTCAATTACTAATTTATCTCTCTGATCGGGGAACTTCGATATAGCTTTTTTAACGACATCATCTACTAATTCAGATTTATATTTGATCAAGATATTGATATATTTCCAATAAATATCAAATTCACTCTCCAAAGTCACTATTATACTCTCATTAGTCATGAATTGTGCAAATACTTTAATTAAATCTTGTAAATTGTCCTTTGTACTATACTTTATCAATTTATCAAGTATATTTTCATATTGATATTTAGTTTCCACATCATTAAATGCAATTTTAAACATCAAGAATCTCTTAAATATCTTATAGTCTCGAACCTTATCTGCAAATTCCAAATATAATGGCCATATATTCAAGTGTAGAGGTATCGGCACTGATTTCAAGCATTCATCAAATTTATATTTAACAAACCCTAAATCTTGACAATCTCGAAGATAACTCAAATACATCAACCAAAATTTCGGGAATTTCCCAAGATGCTCTTTCGCCACTTCGAAACTCCTCACTATTCCCTTGACTTTATTCTCAATTTTCAATTCCAAATACATCATCCATATCTTGTACGATCTACTCACATACTGTAACGCCCTGCACAAGATAAATACCAAATTCTCTACAGTATGATCGGGCTGAGACAACTTGTGTTTGTAGTACTGCAACCACACATCGATATCGTAGGGGTCCTTGATAAGCTGCTGTTCATAAGACTCATCATCCTTCGCTATCAACGAAGCCATCCTCCTCTATATCAAGTTTTAACTTGTAGTGCAAAAGTTTTTTATTTCTTTGTTAATCTTTTTCTCTGTTGCAACAAAAAAAACAAATTGGCAAAGATATTGGAAGAATCAATTAGCAGTACAAGGCAGCCATAAGTAAGATGTCAGCTGCTGGTAATAGGTGAGTGGATAGTGGTTTAACATTACACAATGCGAATATAAAATATTAACAATATATAGAGAACTGGTTTTCCCAACGAGAATGACTCTTGGAGTCATGAAGGGTAAATTGAAAGGAGCACAACAGGGACATTCATTATTGAAGAGAAAATCTGAGGCATTGACAAAGAGATTCAGAGATATTACAAAGAGAATTGACGACGCAAAGAGAAAGATGGGTAGAGTTATGGAAACCGCTGCGTTCTCATTACTGGAAGTCTCATACGCCACGGGTTCAAATATCAGTTATCAAGTACAAGAAAGTGTTAAGAATCCAAGATTTAGAGTCAAGGCTAAGCAAGAAAATGTTAGTGGTGTTTACTTACCACTGTTTCAAATGGATTTAGATGAATCTATAAACGATTTTAAGATGACAGGTTTAGGTAGAGGTGGTCAACAAGTTCAAAAATGTAAAAATGTTTATACCAAGGCAGTGGAAACTTTAGTCGAATTAGCCTCTTTACAAACTGCATTTATTATCTTAGATGAAGTCATTAAAGTCACCAATAGAAGAGTCAATGCCATTGAACATGTCATTATCCCAAGAACTGAAAATACCATATCTTATATCAATTCAGAATTAGATGAATTAGATAGAGAAGAATTTTATAGATTGAAGAAAGTTCAAGAAAAGAAATTACAAAAGGCTGCCATTGAAGATATCGAAATTAAACAAAAGATGCTGGAAGCTGAAAAATTAGCTGCATCTTCAGGTATTGTAAATGATGTTATCGCTGCCACTGAAGGTAAAGGAGATATATTGAACGATGAAGACGATAAAGATGTCATATTCTAATCTCCTTATAATTATTACTACTTTGTTATTTTTTGCCATTTCTTACTGTGTTCTTGTAATTCAGATCTTATAATTTCAATTCATCTGTTAAATTTTAAAAAAAATTGTAGAAAAAATCCGATTATTGCTGTAAAGTTAATTATATGGAATACGTGATAATGAGATTCGCATTCGTATTATTGGCTATCATATCTGCTTGTCAGTGCTCCTTGCCACTGTTAGGAAGGATTGATAATCCTCAATTCAGCTTGGAAATAGCTGATGGTGATGAATTAACAGGGGCTCAGCAATTAGAGAGACTGTTACAAATATACGGAATTGAAAATCCTAATGAGCAAAGATTAATTTTATTTGAAGAAATCGATGGCCTTAAAGTTGAAGTTGTCAGTGAGATTGATAAGTTCAAATTAATGGAACTGAATGTGAAATTTCAAGATATCACCTCGTATTGGGACCAGTATATTGAATTGGCAGAAGGTGCAGAGTTCAGTATCGATGCCATCTCCGATTACAAGATCAAATCCGATATCAAATTCCATAAGTATAAATACCCAAACGCCACGGAGTTCCACACTAAGGAAGTTTTCAAATTGATTAAAGATATCGATACCACGATGATCTTTGACAAGTTATCAAATTTCACAAGTTTTTACAGTCGTTATTACAAATCCGATTCCGGTTTAGAATCACAAATTTGGCTTTATGAACAAATAGTATCAATGATACCACTGAGTTACCTTCCCTATGTGAATATCACATTGTTCGATCACAAAGAGTGGAAACAACAGTCCATTATCGTCACCATATTCGGTGAAAATGCTGTATTGAAAGATGGTGTCTACGTCGATAAAGGCCCAGTTGTAGTCTTGGGTGCTCACCAAGACTCGGCAAATGCCATTTTCCCTAAATACTTAAAGGCACCAGGTGCTGATGATGATGGAAGTGGTAGTATGACGATCTTAGAAGCCTTAAGAATCATCTTAAAACATGAAGTTAAATTCATCAACACCGTGGAATTCCATTTCTACTCTGCGGAGGAACTGGGCTTGTTAGGTTCATTAGACGTTTTCAATCATTACAAAGATCAGAATATCACCGTTGTGGCAATGATGCAACAAGATATGACCGGGTTCATTTCTAAGACTATTGACAGTCACGTTCCTGAACATTTGGGTGTCACTACAGATTACACTTCCGATGTCTTGTACGAATTTATCTTGAAAATTATCGAAAATTACTGTTTGATCCCTGCGATGGCAACTAAATGTGGTTACGCATGTAGTGACCACTCGTCACTGTTGCAAAATGGGTACCCTAGTATAATGGTATTGGAGTCACTGTTCAAATACACAGATCCAAGTATTCATAGCACTAGTGATGTCATTGACAAATTATCTATCACTCATATGGCCGAGAATGTGAAGATGGATCTTGGGTACTTGTATGAATTAGGTCACTGGAGCAAAATTGAAGAAGAAGGTGTTCAACAGATAAGATTTGGATCTGTTGGATTCAAATTCAAGAGATGGTTTTACTCACATTTTGACGAGATTTGTATTGCCACATTATTCTGGATCGTTCTCACCGTATTGGCACTTCTGAAATTGTTGCAAGATGCTGGCATCAAGCGCAGGATCACTAGAATATTGAAAAGACGTAAGTATCATCTCTTGCCATGAGATAAGGTGAAAAAAAAAATATCTTACATAGAAATCACGTATATAGTTTGTAGGTAAATATCATTCATTATAATGCCCAAATCTATAATAAAAGAGCCTAAGAAGAGAATAATATCGAATCTCTTATTACAAAATTGGCTCATTGACGAAGTGCTAGAGAGTCTGCAATTGCCATTGACAAAGATAACGCGACATGCGAGATTAGTTAAGATAATTAAATTTTTACAAATATCATTCAAGAATGGTGTCAAGCTGATCATATCGGACGCTGATCACTTGATCCTATGTGAGATACCGAAGCGGGTATATTTAGAACACGAGAGGAAATTGAAAACGAGATTCACCACTAATAACAAGAATATCATTATAGTGATACAACAATATAAATTAAAATTTTATTCAAAGCAAGAAGTATTTAAACAGTTTGGTATGATGATCAATTGCAAAGAACTACTACCCAAATACTGTGTATTAGAAATCACAAAATTTGAATTCTTCAATAGAGATGAAGTCCGAGATAATTGCAACTTACCATGGATTTATAACGATAACAGGTATCAATTATATCGAGATGAAATTATATCTGATGAAATTGATCCATTTCCTCTATTTGAATAAATTATAAAAGGATATATATATATACATGTATTACACTTATCTTCTTCTTTGTTCTTTACCTCTTGGTCTATCTTGTACTTTATTCTTATTTTGATTCTTACCTCTTCTCGTCTTGTAACCACCTTTGGACAATACACCCCATGGAGAACAAGACAACTTGTTAGACTTGGACTTACCTCTACCACCACCCATTGGATGATCGCATTTGTTCATAGCGACACCTCTCACTGTGGGTCTAATACCTCTATGACGAGATCTACCGGCTTTACCCCAACTCTCCAACAGATGAGCCACGTTGGATACGATACCGATAGTGGCACATGCGTGGATATTGACATAACGTTGCTCTCCAGAGGCTAAACTGATAATAGCTCTACCACGTTCTGGGATCTTGGATACGATACGAGCATAAGTACCTGCAGATCTACAATATTTGGCACCACCGTATCTGGTTTCACCAACGTTATGTACCACAGCACCTGATGGGATCATGGAGATCGGTAAACAGTTACCCTTATGTGCTGTCTTTGCGTTTAAGATGGCTGGATCATGTTTACGTCCCATAGCTTCCCATAACTCGGTAGTGATACCGGATCTATAACTTTCGACAACGTCACCACTTCTCAAACCATCGCATGCGATGATATAAGATAATTTCCCGGTCTTGTTATGTTTTAATAATGCAATATGTGATGATCTATTTGGATCATACTCGATTCTTACAACGGTTTGTGGACCCAGTTCTCTTCTCTCGAAATCAATTAATCTTAATCTACGTTGGTGTCCACCACCTCTATGTCTCACGGTGATTCTACCTGTATTATTTCTACCACTCTTACTGACTTTAGTCTTTGTCAAGGCCTTGATGGGACCACCTTTCCAAAGGTATGGATAAATTGGTTTTCTCCACCATCTTAAACCTGGTGAAACCGGTTTCAATTTCTTCATTTGCACCGTGGCTGAAGCCTCTTTAGCTTGTCTTCTCACTAACATATCTTGTCTTTCTAAATCAGTTAAATCTGAATTATCTGGAATTAATTTCAATTGTGATCTTGATATTGTCATTGGCTTTAATGAAGTCTCAGTATTGGCAGTGGCTAGCGTTCTAAATGGAGAAAACACTGGCGAGACACTGGGCCTCAATGCCCTTATACTGCTCCTACAAAGCATATTAAAAGACATCCTTATATACTACCTCTGTATCTATCACACCTCTCACGTCTCTGGTATCTCTTTGTCCATTTTTCAACATGAGTGAGAAAAATTTCTCAAAGTCTCTGTCAATTGTACGTGTCAATAACAGCAGCGATAAAACACCTGGTCGTTTATGGCGGTGCCAATTTCTGGGCGAATGAAAATTCAAAGAAATTTTTAATTTTTGTTCAAAGACAACAATTAATATTAGAAAAGAAGTAATATAGTGTTATTATCATATATATACAATCGATTCATATATACTCATATTCTAAATTAATAATAATCAATCATAATGGCTTCTCGTATGTTTATTAGATCAATGGCTTCAGCTGCCGAAACTGTCATTAAGGCCCCAAAACAGTTATACGGTTTAGATGGTACATACGCAACAGCTTTATATACCGCCGCCGCTAAGGAGTCATCAATTGACAAGGCTGCTGCTTCATTGAAATCATTACAAGAATTAGTTTCACTGGATAAAGAGATCTCATCAATCTTGGCCAATCCTGCTTTATCACAAGATGATAGAAAAGTTGTTGTTGATACTTTAAAGAATCTGACTCCATTAGATCCAACTGTATCAAATTTATTAAATGTCTTATCAGAAAATAACAGATTATCATTATTTGAAGATATTACTAAACAATTTGCTACATTAAATGATGCTCATAATGGTATTGTTGAAGCTACAGTTACTTCAAGTAAACCATTAGATTCTAAAATTTTGAAAAGATTATCAACTGCAATTCAAGGTTCAGAATTCGTTGGTACAGGTAAATCATTAAAGATTAAAAATGAAGTTGATCCAGAAATCTTAGGTGGTTTAGTTGTTGAAGTTTCAGATCATACAATTGATTTATCAATTGCTCAAAGAATTGCTAAGTTAAATCTGGTCTTAAAGGAAACCATTTAAGTTGATTATCAATTATATTATATGAAGATAGAAGAAATGGTGTTAAATTACAATTGCAAATATTGAATATTGCAGTGCATTAAAATGAATTAAATATTTACAGTAAATTCAATTTTTTTTGTATAATTCATGGATAGGTTTTATTATAACCAATAACGATTAGATGTTTATTATTCATTCATTACCTGTAGCTTATATCTATATATCTTCTATACGATCTCTAAATTCTATATTCTAATTTAATGTATAGAAATCGGAAATATCAGAATTGAAAAAAAAAATCGAAAGATATTTTAGTTGAGCAAGTAAGTGATGAGTAAAATGATACCAAGGACAGCGTTATCCACAATGAGACACTTCTCCACGACACCTAGGGTGTTGAATGAAGTAAAACACAAATCATTATCCAAAGCCCAACTCGCTTTTTTAGAGAGATTAATCAGAGTTGATCAAGCTGGTGAATTAGGTGCAGATTACATTTACAACGGACAATACGTTGCATTAAGTCAACGTAAACCAGAATTGAAACCTATCTTGAAGCACATGTGGAACCAAGAAGTGTTCCACCATGGCACATTCAACAAATTGCAAACTGAGAGAAGGGTGAGACCTTCATTGCTCACACCGTTGTGGAAGGCCGGTGCCATCTCGATGGGGTTGGCCACTGGGATCATGGGAAAGGAGCTGGCTATGGCGTGCACGGAGCTGGTGGAGACTGTCATTGGGGCGCATTATAATCAGCAGTTACGTGTCCTAATGAATCAGATGCAAGTTGAGGGTGAAGATGGTGAATTGATCACAAGTGATGAAGTTAAAGAGTTACAGAAGATGATTAGTCAATTCAGAGATGATGAGTTAGAACATTTAGATACCCTGGTGCTGAATGACGCTCATGGTGCCAGACCGTATTGGTTATTAACTGAAGTCATTAAAGTCGCTTGTAAAGGTGCTATATGGACTGCTGAAAGGGTATGATACTTAATTTTATTTAACTTGGATTAAACAAAAGATTAAACGAATTGAAATAATGTTTAATAAATAATCTATATAATTAATAAGCGATGATATAGCAATTGAGAAATAAAATTATGATAATGGTGATATTTTTTTAATATAGTGTTAAACTAATCCACTATAAAGATTCAATGCTTCAACAATACTTGGATCCACTTTTGAACCTTCTTTAAATTCTTCAAAAGATATGAAACTGTCGTGATTTTTATCAAATGACTTAAACAACTTATCCACTCTTTGCTCAGGTGTTTTCTCATCTTCATCTAACTCAACCATCGATCCAATCATCTTATACATCGACCTCACAATTTGTAACATCTCGTCATAAGTTATCTTGCCATCGTTATCCATATCGTATAATTGGAATGCCCAAATCAATTTCTCCTCCAATGTACCACGTGAAGTTATCGAAAGCGCTGTTATAAATTCTTTGAAATCAATTGATCCATTGCCATCGGTATCAAATACTTTAAACACGTAATTACTGAATTCTGTTGGATCACCAAAGGGGAAAAACTGTTTATATATCTTGACAAACTCTTCTTTAGATAATTCGCCACTTGGACAGTCTCTTTTAAAACCTTTATACCATTGCTGTAATTCTCTTCTATCAAAATATGTAGATTTTTTCAATGATGATATGTCATCTCTTGATAATTTTGAAGCAGCTTTACCCATTTTTGAAGAAGTTGCCAATTTTCAATCTAAACTTTCACTTATTCAATGGGTTAAAAAGAAAAGAATCAAATCTCTTGGTTAAATGATATAACTATAAAGTACAAAATTGACAAGATAATTTAATTAAGTTTTAATTTTTATATATATAAATTTTAATTTTTAAATATTTATAAATTTTACATTTTCCTTGCTCTCGCTTGGCTCTTCACAATTTTTTTTTAAACAAACAAAAATACGCCTCCATCCTTGGCAAGTCATTCAAATACTACCAGCATGAGATTTAACTGTCATTAAATCATTCATTTATAAAATAGGCTCAGTTTTTTAAGCCGTATAAGATTCTATATGTTATTATAAACTTGAAATGGCAACTGTAATCCCGACAATTGTTAATCCATACAAGATACTCATCTTACTTTGTTTGTAATTTATGTGGGATGAGCCACCTGATGAACTGGTGGAACTTGCACTGCTTGTGCTGTTAGACATAACCAGCGTACTAGCAGATGAACTCATTGGCATGTCCATCGATGAAGAGACCATATCCATTGACGAAGAAGACGATTCCATTGCCATAGCCATAGAAGATGACTCTACCCCCATACTACTATCTCCGCCTGCGGACTCTGAAATTTCTGTAGTGTATGTACTATACATCGTCATAGTCATGAACATACCGTCCATGGTCATAGCAGTGACATAAGGTGAAGAAGTTGTTATAACTGACATCTTTATTGATTTGAATTATCTATATCTTATAAAATATTGGAAAAGGGAAGCAGATAATTGAGCTTTTATGTTAGAGAGAAAAGTTTTTTCAGTGGAAAATGAGCAAATTAATTCAATAGTTAAGTATTTATGATGATATGATTCATTTATATGAGATTAGTATCCTATTCTGGTGTTGCTTACCGATACTTAATTAACTCATTATTGTTTGTTCTTGTTTTCATAAATTTGTAGTTGATTATGTTTATGTGAGTAGATAAGCATTTGATGGGTGTCTAAGCAATATACTCACATCTAAGTGATGTCATCTAATTGAGTGAATTTTGAATACTCTCAATATCTCTATATTCTTATATACCTCTATGAACTATTAATCATCAACTAAGACAATATTGTCTCTCAATTGTCTCTTATAACAAATACTCATTCATTCAACTAAGTATAGATCTACACTTTATGCGCCGTACAAACTATTTTGTTATCAGTGGATTAGATATGGATGAGATATAGTTGATTGATATACAGATTTACAAGATAATGTATTCTTATTGAGTTATATGAGAAAATGGTAAGCTGCTGAGAGATATAGGAATTGGTTTGTTAATGATTTCGTATTTTTAATGATTTATTTTAGATATTTTCAATAAATATGTATTATAATTGATATTTAAAATTATCTTTATCTATAGTTTTCCATTACACTTTCTACATTACATCCACTGAAAGTCAAATTGATTGAACATATAAAGTCAATTACAAATTCCACAAAATAACCACTACTATGATAAGACAACTTGACATCTTACTTAACTTCCCACCCAGACTAGTCGATACCTCGAGATCATTTTGCAAAGTGACATTATCTCTCTTCTGTACACGTAAATTCTTCTGAGCAAGCAGTTTCTGCTGATATGAGCCATTTCTAGTTCTACCATATGTTGCCATAGTCTCCAAAGCGGCTTTCTTTGGTGGCGATCGAGGAATGGAAGGGATAGGCCAATCAAGTCTCACCGTCATGGTCTTATTAGCAGATCCGGTAGTCTTGGGTAATGCGTAACTTAGCTCTACTGTATTGGCCAATGTTGGAGTCGGTCTCGTGGTCAGGTACTCGGTGATGGTTCTTGTCTTTCTGTGTACCATAGTCTTTGTCACTTCCACTGTCTTCTCCTCTGTCTTGGTCAGATCAAAAATCTCATACGTTTCCCTTTCCGTCACCACAGAAGTCTTGATGTATCGAGTATAAGACTCAGTGGATACCACAGTGGTGGGTTTATCAGTGATAGTGGTAGTGACTTCTTTTGTCGTGGTCAGGAAAATGACAGTGGTTTTAGTGGGAGAAGACAGTGTTGTCGCTTTAACGATAATACGTCTCTCAGCTTTCTTTTCCTTCATCATCGCATCTCTCTTCAAAATTTGATCACCTTGTACTGTTGCTGAATTCAATTCCTTTTCCAGCAGATCAATTTCTAATTCATGAGTTAATTGTTCATTCAATTCAAGGGCGGGTCCCACATTATCCTCCGCGCTATAACTATTCCAATTAAACTCTTCACCTTGGCTATCTGTGCTTTTGGCAAATGCATATAACTCCCCCCGCTTATTGATATCGATAAATTTAACTTCCTGTTGATGCTTTGTCAAATTTTGTAATTTTAACTCGTTCTCCACTTTCTTCAAATACTCATCCAATTCCTCTTCCTGCTCGATCTCGAGCATATCTGCCGCTTGACATGACATAGTTATCTGGTTATCTATGTACCATAACTAAAACAGTATTAGTAAGGAAATCATTCACAAATTAGGGGTATTTCTCACATTATTATCTTCTACATTACAACCCAGCTTGACTTCTTTCAAAAATGCACAACGACAACTCTGCAAATCGTCATACGTGGCACAACGGTGGAAATCAACAATAGTATCCAACCCTTGGGACTCTTGGAATTGATAGTTGAATTCGATATCCCTAGCACAACTTATTAATTGCTTTGAGAGGATATGCGTGAACTCATCTGAGAATAACTTGACTGACCCATTAGGTTGTATCTCCCCACTTAAGGAGTAAGGTGCTATCATCAATAACAAGAAATAGTATGATATCATGATACGGATACTTATGTGATTCTATATTCTTTCACCTTTCTTGTATCACTTCAGAAAAAACTAAAAATGACACAAAAAGGGTATTTTTTTTCTCTACAGTAGAAAATAGACATAACATTTCATTAAATTGATCAATATATAACACTATACAACAGATTGATCTCTGTTACTACCACGTTCACTTTCAGTTTCCAGCTTAGCTTTCCTTCTCTTCTTAACTTCATATTCATGCAATTCTTCTAATCCTTCCAAATTTAATCTATTTGGTTTAGGTGATACATTAAACCATTCACTATCAAGAGCTTGTCTTGCAGATAATCTATGAGCAGGGTTAGAGTTTAATAATCCTTCACATAATTTGATACAATTCTCAGATTTTAACAGCTTATCGTATATGGCATTGAAAACACGTCTATAAGGTTGTGGTTGAATAAGATGATACCAAGGTAAATCATCCATCTCTGGCCAATCCGCATAAGTTGGTGTCCCCATAATTTGGAAAATTTTCTCTAATTGGGTGACTTCATTATTACCCCTGAATGCAGGTTTCTTTGTGAAAAGTTCAAGCAAGAGACAACCAAACCCCCACATATCAACTTCTCTACCGTAATCGGTAGATCCCATTAATAATTCCGGGGGACGTGACCATAAAGTTATGACACGATTAGTATATTGAGGTGATTCTTCTACTTTATGATTCTTCATCTTTCTAGCTAATCCAAAATCTGTGATCTTAACAATACCGTTTTTATCAACTAAGATATTTGAACCTTTTATATCACGATGCATTATTCTCTTATCGTGTAAATAACTAATACCGAAAAGTAATTGTTTAAATACATCTTTGATATTGGCTTCAGTCATGTCCACAGCCGGATGTTGTAATAAGGCAGTTAAATCATGTTCCAGATAATCAAATATCATATAAATCATATTACTTTCAGTCATTATCTCTAATAAACCAGAAATGTTTTCATTTTGGAATGATTGTAATAAACTTATTTCTCTCATTGCAGTGATGGGGAAACCTTCTTTTTCACCTTCTAATCTTAACCTTTTCAACGCCACTAACCTACCAGTAATATTATTTTTAGCTTTGTAAACTTTACCATAAGTACCTTCACCTATTTGTAATATTCTTTCATATGGAGGTGTCTTTCTATTTGTCACTTGTAAATAAAGTTTACTCTTTTTAGTATGAACTTTAACATCCTTCTTGACAATTTCTTCTTCATCAGATGCATCATCATTGAAACCTAATTTACTTCTTGATTTCATTACCTCAGTAGGTCTTGTAAATGACTTAACACCACCAACGGGCACAAAGCTATCTCTACCAAATCTATTACTACGTGGACCACTTGGAAGATTTTTCAAGCCTCTTACAGCTGATTTAGATTGAGAATTATCTGTCAATTTTCTTCTATCTGATGAATAATCATGTCTTGGTGAACCAATTTCCTCTCTTGGTCTCTTCGGTGTGGCGGTGTCAGACCTCTTTGGCGTTGACGCTGTACTTCTATTCAGTGGCCCTGAAGATTCATGACTAAAACCTCTTGGACCAGTGGGTATTTTTGGTGATGGAACATATTCAAAACTATCTCTTTCATATTGACTTGGTCTTTTCCTATTATCTGGTCTTTGACCTTCATATCTATCGCCACGATTGTTGTCTCTACTATTGGAACCATTGTTGTATCTATCTCTACGATAACCTTTATTATACTGGTCACGTCCTGGTCTATGACGATCCTTATTATCACGATAATCCATTCCTTTTACAAGATCTATTGATGATTGGTAATATCAAAAGGATACTCTTGATTTAAATAAAAGGTATGGTCTGTAAGACAAGAAAGTATCAGGTAAATCAGCGATAGTATTAGAAAAAATAAAAATATCACTCGATGAATTAGAATTCCAATATCAAAAGCTTTTCAATCTGATGCTAAAATAGAATCACAATAAGGGAATGATCTAGCAAACAAACAGCTTTCTCGTGTTTTGTGTCTTGTAAAATTGACAATCACTACCATTTGTAATTTTTTTTCTCTCTTGTTTTTCGTCACTCTTATTCTATTGATTACCCGGACAAACAACCAACTGTGAACCCGTTCACAATTGTATGAGATTTACTTTAAGACGATAGTACAAGTAACCAGACTGTTAGATATATATATACTAGATTACAATTTGGTTACAGTACAATCGCTCTCTACAATAGGACACGGGTGCTTTAGTTGGTTGTCATAAAGGGAGACAACTGTTGGTGAAGAAAAAACCAGAGACAAAAAGAGGAAAGGAAGGGTGTAAAAAAAGTATAACAAGGGAACAAGAACAGCATAAAGTAACAAATCAATGAACGGGTCAATGGTCCTTATATCTATGATGAGACCATGATATATAGTAAACTGTACTGCATCTTTGTAAATGTTCCAATGAAATGATTCTCAAATAAGTTAAACATGATTTTTGAGATGACTGATGTAAAGACCTCTGTTGAACAATTTAATTAACTTGTCTCACCATCAAGTACGCTAAATATCCTTTTACCAGAATCCCTTAAAAAAAATCACAAGGGCAATATGCAAGCCAGTTGCATTGTTATAACTAATTAATTAATTAATATTACAGGATGAACATGTATACAGCATTTAGAAATACCTTGAACACACAACAACTTTATGATTGTTTGTTATTTTGCAACACTTCTATCTTTAAATTAAAATTATTTTTTTATTTGCTTTAATATTTTCTTTATTTTCTTTATTGACACATTTAAAAATTGTAAATCAAAAAATTATGAAAATGACAGACAGTGATGCGATCTTTAATTGAAAGATAAACAAAAAAAGGTAAAGTGCAGAGATATTGTGTGGCAAAACTCTAGCTCAATTACACTAGAAATCAAATCATCAAGTTATTTATAATGGGTGCTGTAAGTGATATTGGCTGCTATTAGCAGTAATAGTTGAATCGATTTATTAACATAAAGAAGATTGGCAAATTAGTTCATATATCGGTTGATTTAGCATTATTTTCATGCTGTTTAGCGGGAATTAGAAGAAATACAGGTTTAACACCAAAATTAGATTTCTTTGATAAGCAACCAGAAATTCAATCATTAACACGTAAATATTTGAATTGTGGTGAATGGCTTTTAGATGCAGGTGCTACAACAATGAGTAGTTCAGAATATTTTGTTAGAAGATGAGATGAGTCTTGTGAGAATTTGAATTTTGACTTTTTTATTAATATTTTATAGTTTTATGTTGTTAGGCTTAGGTTTTTGTTTATTTTTGGGATTAATTCTCTCTGTTGATGAGTGAATATGAGTATTTAATTTAAATTATTACAAATGTTATAAATATATTTATTTTTTAAAAATGTATATTGTCTATATGCCTATGAAGGATTAAATGGTAACATTCCAAAAGTACTTGCTCCAAATTCATTAGAATCATAATTTGACGCCAGTCCACTTGACATTGATTCATCCTCACTGATTCCATTATATGTAATTTCACCATTATTATAATTACCAGAATTGTTATTTGTCATCATACTGTGATAAATACCCGGATGCACTTCATCATCAACGTCTTCCTCTTCGTCTTCTTCATTGTATCCATATATGGCACCAAGCATACCTGCAATATCTGGGACATCTGAATGCGATTGCTGATGGCTTGGATGATAATTGAATGGCATGTATGATGTTGATTGAGGATACCTAGTTGGCTGGGGTTGTGCAGGCACTGAGGGAGCTGAGGGCACCGTTGGTGAGTTTTGTGTGAACGATTTCATAGTCTCCCAGAAATCCATTTCATCTTCCCTTGCTTTTGAATTGATAGGTTTTGGAAGCACTATATCACTCGATTTGGCTGTGGAGGTCCGACTCGAAGGGTAGAGTTGTTGTCTTGATGTCTCATACAAGTTCAGATTGTAATGATTATTCAACTTTGATCTCTTTGGAGACCGTCCCTCTGTGTAATTATAAGAAGGAGACCCACTGACATTACCACGTCCGTTCTTATTTTGATCATTGTTCAAGATCTTCATCAAATCGCTTTCCTTACTATTGGAACTGCTGCTTCCTGGAGGACTTGAATGGGAACTGTTCAATTTCGGTACCTCTGTCAAGGGAGGCAAGTAATTGAAATGCTGATAACGAGATAATTGCGTCTCCGGCTCCAAGATGGACAGTTGTTGTGGTGCATAGTGGTGAGTTATATGTTGGTGGACAGTGATACTTATACCGTGTTTCTTCGATAAATCAATAAGTCTCTGAGCAGAATCTTGTGAATTAATATTACCAAATCCATTCAGTAAATCTTCACCTTGTGGTGATTGTAAAGAGTATTTCCAATCGATCTTTGATCGTACTGGTCTCGGGGACGCAGTGTTAGCTCTATTGGGGACCGAAGTGTACATGCTCAAATTTATAGCTGGATCTGGCCGTACTGAATTGATATCGTCTGTTTTAGAGTTGGTGAATGGTTGCTTGTCCAATGCATGAGATAACTCAGTTATCGGAGTGTTCTGTCGTGTGATCTCGTTGGGAGTATTGGACTCAGTTAATGGGTAATATGCGGAGGGGTAATTATTTGGTGTAGCATCGGCACCGTCATTAACCATTGGTTGATCGTTAGTTCTTTGCATGTCCACCATGGGCTTCGGCTCTTCCTTTATCAAATTTTCCAATTTAACATCACCAGTACCATTAATCAAATCCACTTCTTGACGTATAGCCAACTCAGCTTTACCTCTAACAACATCTGTAACAATTTTCCTCCATCTATTTCTACATGTAAGACTTGGCCTTCCATTCATTTCCAGTGCAATAGTTCTCCATTTAGTGCCGTATTTTTTCACTTTCCTTATAAGTTCTAAATCCTCGCCTCTATCCCATTTCCTCAATCGGTCTTTAGTATTAGGATCTAACACTTCTATATATCTCTTTGCACATTGATCATCGGTTCTTCCTACGATCTCCAGCGCCACTTTTTGCCAAGATGTACCATGCTTCTCATATGACCGTCTCAACATGTCATCTTCCTCCTGGGTCCATCTACCTCTTCTCAAATTGGGGTCCAAAGAGGAAGACCACCTCTTACGACAGTCCTTTGGTTTTCTCAAATTAGAATCCAACGCTAAACATATTTGATCCCAATGTATACTATCTAACTCTTTCCCCTCTGGGACTTTCGCCATTGCCTCCACCACAAGTTTCCTCAAGAGGTCATCTTCCTGTTTCGTCCAAGGCTTACGACTCTCTCTTCTAAAAGTTTGGAATCCCAAGGATTCAGTAATGGAAAGAGGATCGATAGGGTTTTTCTTGTGTGACCTCAAGATACCTTCTTTCATCACCACATCGCTCGAATCATCGGGAGACAGAGTCATAGCAAAGATGAGAGCAAACACAAAATTTTCAAGATCCCAAATGAGTCCTTTTAACGATCAAACTGGGGTAGTTTGTACAATATGATTGTTTTGTACTTGGTATGACTCTCTGCTTGTTTTTTTACCTTTGTTTTGGGAATTTTTATTTTTTTTGTCTTTAATCAAATAGATTGTTATACAGAGATATAAGGGTTCATAGATAAGACATTATTGGTGGGTGGGTTGAATGAATTTGAGTCCTCTCGTAATAGTTGAATACTAGAGAGTGAATTATATAAGTTTTACAGTTTTCAATTGCAAAGTATAACTCAATTTATTACATACGTTTACTACATCTTTGTAATGAGTGAATAATTAAGCACAGATCGCTATTACCCCCTTATCAAATAGATAGAATCGCAGTAAATCTCATACAGATAGACTATCACATATATATGTAGATATGAAGTCAGTATGTATATAAGGTATACGACAGTATTGCGTACAAAGCCTCCGATTAGCAGCGCCTACATCAACAAATGGTCGGTGATACTCGACATTGTAAGATACTAAGAGTAGCCGACTGTCCAGAACTAATTACCGACCACTTGGCATAATCCATGGCCACTGATCCGTGACCATCTCTCTATCTAGATCTATTTTTAAATCTCCCATATCTCAATGCTCTTGCCGTTCTGGAAGCGTGCAAGAGAAAAAACAATAGGACACAAACAAACAAAAGGAAAAATAGAAATCACAACTAAAATCAAAAATTTTATTAGGAACCACAGGAGTTTAGTTGACATTTATATGATAAACGCCCATTTTTCTTGTATGACGACAATATGAGCACCCGGATGGACTCGTATCCTCAACTCCCGTCTCACCAACCACCTCCTATCCCAATGGCTGGTGGTCCTCAGGTGGCTCTCAACAGTATGCCGCATCATCAACTACCGCGACGCCAACTTCAACCACAAGCACAACTGACACCTGTACCAAATACAACGGTACCGCACCACGACAGCTCATCTGAGATAATACCGGATCTGTTGTTATACGATATATCAAGACAGCAGTATAGAGCTGCTAAATTGCATTTCGATCGCCAAAATGGTAAGAAAATAAGTGTGATCTCGTTATTAGAATCATCAGAGCAACAACTTGAGAGGGCTAAATCGTGTTTACTGAACCTGCAGTACGAGAAGGCTGCAGTGTCTTTCATTAAAGGTTTCACACTTTTCAAATTCACAGAGAGACTGAATAGAGATCCCTCGTATGCTGAAGAGATCAGTACGCTTCGAAGCCTTTTCTCCGATGGATCATTTGAAAAACTTAAGGATATAGTAGATGACATTCACGTCACCGAGGCAGAGAGAGAAGCTAGAAAAGTGCAGCACCTGGGACTAAGCTCCAGTAACCATATACAGAACTTCACTCTCTCTGAGAGTATTCCTCAGAGACACGACCCAGTCATGCCACAGATACCCAAGCCAACCGTGGTTATTCCCACAAATCAACCGGTACCGCATGCTTATTATCAGTTATCAACTGCAAACCACGAATCACAAAGGAAAGCGAAACCACCAAGTATTCCAGTACCTCCACTCCCAAAGATCATCACAAATAATGACGTTATGGAGAGACCTCGTTTACCTCCTCCAATACCCACACAAAGCACAGTTAAAAATCATTATCATCAAGTGAATGATCTCAACCAGTCTCTCATGCCCAGACTGGGCCACTCTATCTGTGGATTGCAAAACTTCAGTAATACTTGTTATATGAATTCACTTATTCAGTGCTTATACAATTTGGAAGCATTCAGTTTTTTCTTCCAACATAACGTTTACACTGATTATGTGCATCAAGTAGAAGGTCCCACACATAATATATGTCTCTCATATGGATTAGGATCATTGTTCAGAGTCATGGACAAGCACGACGGTTCCACTATAGCACCGAACAGATTTTTCAGTTTCCTTTTAGCAGTCAGTAATTTTCAATCCACGGAGCAACAAGATGTACAAGAGGCACTTCTTATAGTGCTAAACAGATTACATGAGGAATTATCCGATAACAATTTGACGTTGATCAATTTTCCTAAATTGTTGACTCCTCATTCTGAAGATCCAGAATACGATAAATGGTTTAAGAGCAAATTGGAAAAGGAAAAATTATCACCTATAAATAACTATTTCGAAGGTCAACAAGAGACGAAAGTGCAATGTCAAACCTGTGGATTCGTATCGAAATCCTTCTCATGTTTCAATGTACTTTCTTTGAATTTACCTGAAGTGGCTGGCAGAGATATAAATTTGGTTTTCACTATCGAGGAACTCATATCCTTATATACATCAAAGGAATTAATGCATGGTATAGATTCATGGAAATGTCCCGAGTGCCAAAAGAGCAGAGACAGACTGGTGGAGTTGGAGAAGCAACAGATTCTCGCAAAACATGAACTGGAAATAGACGATCTGTTGAACAACACTGATTTAGGTGATATATTTGAAAATTTAGATCAACCTCGTAAGACAAAGAGGAAATTGTTTTTCAAAAGGAAGGCACTGAAAAATGCTAATACGGAGAGTGAATCTATTGCAGATGTGTTGAAATCCACTCAAGATAGAGAACTTCAAGAATTCGAACAGAGAACTCGCGCCGCTGCAAGCAGTATGGTCTCTGTGAGATCAACTCATTTCCTCTCATTACCATCTTACTTAGTGGTACATGTCCAGAGATCAGTGAAAGGTGCCCGTTTGTCCTCGAGAATCAATTACCCCTTGATCTTGGAGGTCGCTATCGCATCTAATCACACAGTGAGATATAAATTACAATCAACCATTAATCATAACGGTAATAGTCCCAACAGTGGACATTACACTGCGATGTGCAATAAATCGATCCATCTCACTAGACCTAATTGGTGCTTGTTCAATGACGAAGTCTTTCATAGAGATATGATCCATGGAGATATCCAGAGAGGGTTTTCCAGGATCATTAGCCACGATGTATACCTTTTATTTTATGAACGTATACATTCATAGATATTCAAAATTCTTTTTTTACTTTTTGGTTATTGTATATTACATTTTTATTAGGGTTTTATGAGACGCTTACCCTTGGTTTTCATAAAGGAGTTTTCTTTTGGGTTTTAAAGTTGAAGTAGAATATGAACTTATTATCTGACCATAAATAGTACTGTTAGATCGAAATATATATTATTTTTGAAATATGAAATGAAAAAAAAACACACTGAAAAGTCATGTAAAATATATACGATTAGGATAGCCTAGCTACCATAATCATTTACTAGTTCCCGTCTCACAGTATTAATCAACTCGCGCCTGATTTATATGCAAAGGACTTAGATTATTAGAAAATTGTTTTTTCTTTCTTGACATCCTCTTCAATTTTGATCTTACCACCATAACAGGCACACTACTCTTCGTCACAATATAATTGGACAATGAACCCAATAACACACCTTTCAAAGATGATCGACCTTTCGACCCTACAACGACTAAATTTGGAGTCAAATGATCTATAATTTCCAAAATCAAATGTCTTGGAATTGGATGATGAATTGATTCAATCACGACGTGAACTTGTAATTTAGTTAATCCTAATTTATCCAATACAGCATTCGTCATGTATTCAACACTTTCCTTTCTGATACCTTCTCTATCAGTGGATCTTGGAGTGAATGAGACCAGTGATGATGACGCAGTTGCGATAGTCTTCAGCTTAGATTGATCACCGTTAATATTAGCGGATGCGTATTCTGTGTCTTCCAACACATTAACAACATATAATACAGAACCATCCACTAATATCGTTCCCACGGCCCATTCTAAAGCGTATATAGATTCAGGAGAGAAGTCCATACATAATAAGAAAGTCTTCGGTTGCTCTTTTGTCTCTTTTAATAATTCGAAAAAATCACCTCTCACCAAGGTTCTCACAGCACGTTGATGTACATTATCTGACTCAATTTCTGACTTGACGACTTTGGCATTGAGTTCTTTCGCCAATTCGCGATCTTGCTTCTCTTCAACGCTATTTGTATATTCGTTATTAGAATCTGCCGATATCAATTTCTTCTTATATGAAGCATATGATTGCAATTTATTTTTACGTTCATCAGCTTCTTGATATGACACGGTATTGGACTTGGCATAACCCAATTCCTCAGCTATCTCGTCAAATTGCTTCTTAGACTCTGGCGGAACTTCACTTCTTGTCTCCTTTGCATTGATCATAGCTCTGTGAGCAGCATCCAATTCGTCAAATAATACCGCTTTTCTAGCTTCTTTAGAGAGACGATCACTACCGGTTGGCAGTTGTGCAGTTTCCTTTCTAGATAAGACAGCAGAATAATTGGGCAATTCTGTAACTCCCTCTTCTTCATCTCTCTTAATGTAGGCGGCATCCAGTTCATCACCAGATATGATCTCTTCTTCACTAGGTTCATACTTATCATCATCATCTTCATCGTCATCATCATCCGTATCCTCTTTCAATCTATCATCAGGTTTCAATCTCTCAGAAGGATCATGCGTAGTAATAGACCACTTATACTCCTCTGGTTTAGTTCTTGACACCGAACGACTCATTGGATTCATGTTGAGTGATCGGCCTCTTGCACCGGAACTAGGAGATAGTGATCTACCTCTATTTTTATCGATAGAGTTTAGAACCTTTAAAGATTCATCTCTAAGAGAAGCTTCCAAGGACATTGAATTTATTTTACTTTGGTTTTGTGGTCGATAGTTTCAATTTTTGCACTCTTTGTGGTCAATTACTATGCTTTTTGTCTTTGTGTGCGTTTTTTTGCTTTTGCTTTTTTTTTCCACACAGAGAAAAGTGAATAGGAAAATGATCATTTAGAGTAAGGAAAAAGGGGCTGAGAGGGGAGTTAAGCCAGACCCTTCAAATGCGCAATGAGCAATATGGGGTGATAACTACAGTGGTGGAGTAAAAATAGACAGACATATATTAGTTATTGGAGGTTCAGTATACTAGTTTAGAACTCGCTAATCGCAACAGCAACGGCTTGGACATCATCGTGGGAGATTGAGACCTTGACACTGGTGACACCGGCAGTCTTGGCAGCAGTCAGAGCACTACCAGATAAGACAACTTGTGGAGCTCCGTTGGCATCTCTTTGGATCTCAATGTCTTTCAATGCAGCACCGGCACCTTGAGATTTGACACCTAAGGCTTTGAAGACAGCTTCCTTGGCGGACCAAGTACCAGTGAATGATGATTGAGGATGTGGAGCCTTAGTGCAGTATGCAACTTCTGAGGCAGTGAAATTTCTTTCAATGAAAGTCTCATTAGAAGTGTTGATAGCTGAAAGTAACTCGACATCTACACCGACACCTTTACCACCAGTTAAACCCTTGGTGATTGACTCCAAAGTAGAGGAAGTCTTTGGTTTTTCCTGGACAGATTTGCTGTTGAAAGTCAAAGTTGATTCATCACCTTTGGTACCAGAGACTCTAGCCAATGGGTTCAAGTAAACTGGTTGTTCTAATTCATCACTGTAAGGTGGGTGATCCTTAGCAACAAACATACTGTTACGGATAATAGCGTTGTGCATGTAACGGTAAGCAGTCTTGTGACGTTGATTAACTTTTTGAGCGTACTCGTTGTAAGTACCTTCATCCAAGATACCGAAAAGATAATCTGGATGAATAACAACAGCTTGAGCACCCTTTTGACCGAAACCGAAAGAAGTAACGGAACAAGCTTTAATACCATCAGTGTAGATAGATTTCGATGGGTACAAGACGTATTCGAAATCTTCCATAACTTTATCAATGTTATCAGCATTTCTGTTACCTGGAACAATACCAGTTTGTAAGATTTGGATAGCACCGTTCAACATCCAAGCACCAGCGGCACCCTTTGGATGACCAGTCAAGTATTTTTGGAAAACACCATAGACTGGGTTACCTTCAGATCTACCAAGATGTTGCATCATCATGTTGATAGTAGCTGATTCATTCTTATCGTTGGCCTTGGTGGAAGTACCGTGGAATGAAGCAACTCCAATATCATCAATGGTCAAACCGAATGAAGCTAATGAACCACGTAATGGAGCAATCTTAGCATCGTTCTTCCAGAAATCGTTACCTAATTCTTGTTGAGCATGTTTCAATTGTTTCTTAGCTGATTCTTCAACTTGAGCAATCAATTCTTGTAACAAGGCCTTGTCATCACCGGCTTCAGCCTTAGCGTATTCAAGTTCTGAGTCGACGAATTGTTTGATCAGTCTCTTTCTTTGTTCTAATAATCTTCTTCTGTAAGTGATATCCAATTTAGGGTTCTTAACACCGTTTGATGGAGCTTCTCTAGCAACAGTTAAAATACCTTTACCTGGAGCTGGAACAGATCTAGAGATCTTATCAGTGGCAGTGTTGGTCAAAGCACAGATAGCGTAGATTGGAACACCCATCTTGACGGCAATATCAGCAGTCATAATGACTTGCATACCTGAACCTTGAGATTCCATGAAACCTGATCTGGTAGTAGTAGCTGGTCTAGACATCTCGGATGGAGTTCTACCCTTTTCGAATTCTTCAACAGCACTTGAAGTGGCCTTCATGTTACCGAATTCGTATGAACCTTCTTCTTGGAAATCATCATAACCACCAACAAGACAGATCTTGGCTTTACCACTTAAGATAGTTTCAACACCAATATCGACAGATTCAACAGCAGTAGCACAAGCACCGACTGGAGTCTTGATAGGACCTGAAGAAGATAACAACAACATATTAACCCAAGCGGACATAGTGTTGATGAAAGATTCTTGCAAGATATCATTTTGAATTGGTTTATCTTGGTATCTTGATTTATAGATACCACGTAAAGCAGTAGCACCACCCATACCAGAACCGGAACAGTTACCGACTTCAGAGACGTGAACATATTTGTAGAATTCGTATGGATCGGTAATACCAGAGGCCAATAAGGCTTCAACGGTAGCAACCAACACGTACAAGGTGATTGGATCAACTTGGTCAATGATATCTTGACCAATACCGTAAGTGGCAGGGTTCCAACCAGTTGGGATTTGACCAGCAACTAATCTGTCGAATCTCAAAGCCTTTGGAACGTAGATCATAGCACCCTTCATCAATTTGACAGAGTATTCTTCTGAGTCATCGATCTTGAAGATTTGACACTTGTCACCGTGTTGTTTCTTGAATTGTTTAGCGGTTTCTTCAGAAGCAACAAATTCATCCAAATCTTGTTCAATGACAATTTCTTGAATAAATTCTTTGTTTTCTGGATCGTAACCGTTGAATAATTCTGGTTCAACAAGACGGATACCTGAGTGAGTTAAGATTTCTTCTTCGTACTTCTTCTTAACATCCTTGTCATCAACTGGTACACCCGTCTTAGCATCAACCCAACCGCTGTAGGCTTTACCCTTAATGTTACCGTTGAAGTATTTGATCAAGTTCATGATCCAGGCCATTTCGATACAACCTTCTAATGAGAACTCACCAAAGGCTTCGTATTCCCATCTGGTTCTAGAGTTACCCCATGGACCGACTTCAGCGAAACCAGTAACAACAACAACCTTTTCTAAATCTAAGAGACCTTCTAAGTTTGGAGCGATCTTCTTGATCTCACTGTATGGTTTCAAAGTTGGGAAGGCGAAATCGTTATTAGCTCTCTTGTTAAGAGTAACCTTAGAATATGGAGCATCGGCATCATCACCGTTGACAACTTTGATTTCGTTGACGTGCTCGTTGTGGACACTCTTTCTAATTTCAGAAGTTTCCATGATTTCCTTTCTGGCACCACCAGTAATTTCTTTCAAATTCTCGATGTATTGTAAACCACCGTTCAAATCAGCCAAGACAGGTGATTCTTGAGCCAAAGTCGAAATTTGGTTGTTCAACAAACCTAAGATGTTGAAAGACATTTCCATTTGACTGAAAGTCTTGACGTTAAGACTTTCGATCTTTTCGGCAATGATGTTGTTACCAGACATCAAACCAGTACCTCTGGTCCAACCAATAACAGCACCAGTGATGGTCAATTGGTTAGCCCAGTTTTCTGAGTGCCATTTGTTGAACAAAGTTTCTAAACCAATCTTTGATTCAGAGTACATACCATCGGCACCGAAAGTACCATGGTTTGGTGACAATGGTAAGATAACTTGAGCTGGTCTAGTCTCAATGTTTCTAGCAGATTTTTGTTTCTTGATGTGACCCAATAATCTTAAGACGTTAGTCAACATAATTCTGTGAGCCAATTCAGATTTAGAATCGATGTTTTCCAATTCGATACCGTTTTCTGGAATAGCAGCGAATGGAATAACAGCGTCCAAATCCCAACCAAGACCACCTTTCTTAGCATCATCGTAGATGTAGTTGATCAAAGCCTCAACATCTTGAGCGGAACCACCATTGAATGGAACAACTACCAATGAAGAACCAGTGGCACCGTATTGAGAATAGATAGATTGGTAAAATTCAGTGACTTGTTTGGAGAATCTTGAAGTAGTGACAATAACCTTTGCACCACCCATGATCAAACCTTTCAAGACATCTGAACCAATAGAACCAGCACCGGCACCGGTAAGCAAGACGGTCTTATCAGCGTAAGTACAACCGTTGACAGCAGCACTTTCTAAGGCGTTCAAATAAGTAGCAGTTAACTCTCTGGAATAAACCCATGATTCACCTTGCTTCTTCTTCAAATGTAAGAATGGGATGGTTAATGGTGGGATAGAAGATGAGACTGGTTCTTTGATTTGAGAGTAAGAAGCCAATGAAGCAACTTCATCATCTTCAGAGGAAGAAGAAGTGTCATCTTCGTCACCCAAGACAGCGGTTGCTGGTTGAGAGGTCTTAATCTCAGAAGATTCAGCAACGTAATCGATCAATTGCTTGTACAACTTATCAACTTCAATCTTGGTTTCCTTTGAAGCTTGCTTGGATAAGGCTTTGTAAATTCTAGCCAAATCTTCTTGGATAGTTGGGTGAGATTCTTTGGTCAATTCAGAACCTTTAGCCATCTTATAAACGTAATCAGCCAATTTAGTAACCGAAGGATCATTGATTTCTTCATAAGTGATTTCACCCTTGGAACCAACGGTGGTCTTAGGAGCAGTTGGGTAAGAGATGTTCTTGTAGACTGGTTTAGTACCGAGAACTTGTTCACAGTTCTTGATCAATTGTTGACCTAATCTCTTGGCCAATTGGTGAGTTTCACTCTTGTCAGCTGGACAATGGTCAATGTGGTATTGCATGAATTTCATCAAAGTTGGATTAGCTCTGTTCATGATGTTAATACATTGAGAGATAGTTTCACGATCAACGTTTGTTAATCTACCGTGAATAATTTCAAAGAACATTGAGATAGCATCTTGTCTAGCCCAGTTCCATGAAGAATCGTAAACTCTAGCCTTCAATGGAGAGAAAGATGGAGCAATACCAGAGGCGTAAGTTTCACCGTGTTCAACGTTGAACAAGTCTAATTCAGCTTGTAATATCTTGTTGGCTTCTTGTTCTTCCAAGACTTTCTTAGCATCTGATGATAAGTCCATCTTTAAGTATCTGGCCAAGATTTCCAATTGTTGTCTGGCCATGACTCTTTGATCCTTGGTCATTTCTTCGAATTGAGCTGAATCGATAACAGCACCACCTGAAGAACCAGCAGAGGCACCACCAGCAGAGGCTTGTGCTAATGAAATACCAGCACTTGAAGCGTATTTTTGAGCAACTGTGTCCAAGAAGGCCTTGGCATCAGCATCACTACCGAGACGCAGTGGTGGTTCCATGGTTAAAGCGATTAATAAGACTGAATCTTGTCTACCGGAAGCCAAACCCCATCTGCTTTCCAAGTATTTTCTTGCAACAGTAACTGAAAACCCACCAGGCATCTTTGAAGACATCAATCTGGCGATTAATGAAGAAGATTGTTTACCTAAAGAACCGTTAAAGGTATCTTGGAATTGTTCAGCCAATTCTTGTAATGGAGTATCTTCTGGTTTTTCTGGAGTAGAACCGAATTCCTTACCAAGATCACCCAAGATTTCGTTTTGAACGGTAGATTTACCACCAACTAAATCTTTAATGGCCTTTGATAATGGAACAGCATCTAAAGTTTTCTTTAATTTTTGTGCAACTAAGACATGTAAGATTAAAGCAGCTGAAACAGGTTCATCTGGAACTTCAGCAACTGGACCTGAAGGAGCTGGTGCCAGAGCAGCTGGAGCAGCCAGAGTTGCAGCAACAGCTGCAGCGGCAGGAGCCAGAGCAGCTGGGGCTTCCTTTGGAGCTGGAGCCTCCAAATCGGCTGGATCTGGTGTGTAGTAGATTTCCTTTTGGTCTTTTGAGTAAGCTAAGACTTGTCTTTGTAAGGATAAAGCAGCATCGTAACTTTCATATTTGGCCTTGATAGTTCTTGAAGCCATACCTGCCAAAGTTGGTGAAGGACCAATTTCGACGACTCTTTCGGTGTTGTAGTCTTTTAAAAAGACATCTTGAGTTTCAATCCATCTGACTGGAGAAGCAAATTGATAAGCTAACAACTCAGTCAATAAGACATGAGATAATTCTTGTTCCACTTCAGCACGCATTGTAGGTGTTTTGTGGTTATTCAATGATATACAAGAATGGTATTTGATTTATCTAAACTTGAATACGCGATGCCTACTTTCAACTATTTTTCACATCGTTTTCACGGTAGTGCACATTTAACCAAGATATTGTTGTTGGCTTTTGCTCTAATAATTTTTTGTTGTGCGTAAAACATTTAAACGCTGTTGGGTGAGAGAAAAATAAATAACATAAGCGTTTTTGGCTTGTGTTTGCAATACAGCTCAGCAAGTTAAATAATATGCAGGAAAATAAGACAAGGGCTGTCTGAATCTGTTAAAGCGAGAAAAACTAAAGGAGTAAAGAAGGGTCGTGCTAGATTTTCCGAGTTATTTATTTCAAGTAAATTGGCAGGAGGAGTAACCCCTCTTGCTTTTGTTTTGGTTTGTTATTATACGCTTATCGCTCTTATCAAACTATCTCCACTTGATTATACGTAAACATTTTGCTGTTCTCCTCAATCTTGCAGATGCTATAAGACAAGCTCGTATCCCTTCAAGTTATTAAATTAATTCATACTAATTGACTCTTTGTTTCTCTGATCAAATTGCATATCATTTGAACAAAAGGGGGGCGGTTCAGGGACTCATAGTAAAAAAAACCACCCACACAGTAGTCTGAAAAATATCAAAACGTCCGAATATGTTTTTCAAATGGTCGCAAAGATTGTTACAACAAGAGCAAATAGTGTCAAAAGTGATCGCACGCTCATCGCCAACTGAATTACTTACCAGTCAAATCAAGGAAGCAGAGTATGCAATCCCATTTAAAGTATCGGAAGAATTGAACTTGCCCTCATTGTTCTATAGTAAACCAAATATATCACTGCTTTCACTTAAGTCAATTATACAAAGTCACAAGATGGAATCGCAGTATTTATCTAATATTTCCAACTATAAGCCACACTATTATAATAACTCACCAGTATCGATATGGCATCGTCTACCGATCTTTAGAAGATCTGCTGTGTTAATATTGTTGTTCTTGGGGAAATCTGGTGAACTAAGAGTCATCTTGACTAGGAGATCAAGAAAATTATCATCGTTCTCTGGACATGCATGTCTCCCCGGCGGTCGAGCCGATAATGGTTTGGAAAGTGAATGGCATACAGCTAGGCGTGAAACTGAGGAGGAGATTGGAATCTCACAGAATGATTTACAATTAAAGGAGCTATTTGGTTGTTCCATTGAACAAATTAATATATTACCAAGTTACCTTTCAAGAACTTTCTTAGCCGTTAGACCTTGTGTTGGTTTTTTGAAATGGTCACCATCCAAATTGAGTAAATTTGAAGAACAGCATCTTTCTTCAATTCTCTTGAACCCTGGAGAGAGTGCAAGTATATACAGTGTACCTTTGAAAGAGTTCATGCAACCCTATCCTAGAAACGAAAAGAGGAAAGAATGTTTGAAACTGTCTTATACCAAAACCAAATGGGGAGGTCTTACGTGGCATTTACGATCATTCTTGTTTCCTATTATTAACCCGAATGAAGTAAGATGGTTAGAAGAAGTGGAAGATTTGTCAAGTGAAGAAGAGTTAGATGATGGCGTCAAGGCTAGAGATGTATGGGGGTTGACCGCTAATATCTTGCATGATTTGGCCATGATCGCCTATAAAGGACCTCATGATGGAGAAATAGCTGAAGAAGAATTGATTTATTCATTGATGAGTGAGGGCAATCAATTCTCGACGAAGAAGAGAAGTGAATTTGAGGTTTCCATGTTACAAGGTGAAAGAGGTGTTAGTTTCAAAGATAAGATGACGAAGGAAACTTTTGAGCATTTAAAGAATTTATATTCTTAAAGTTGAAGTGATTTTTATAGATTAGATGAGGTCATTAATTTTTTTTGCATTACAAAGGGCTTAATTTATTTATTTAGCTTTTTTTAAATATATAATTTATAATTCATTTATTTATTCATTTATCTTAATTAAGCTATGCCCAAAAAAATAATAATATTATAGTATATCATTGACATCCAATTTGAGTAAATATCTAATTGTACAACAACTCATTTAATGTTTTTGCTCCTCTATATAACAACTTGAATTTTCGTAAATACCCATGTATTTAATAAATTCTTCAGTTTCAGCTTTAACTTTAACTTTCTCATCTTCTGACCAGTTGAATTCAGCACCCATGACTTCAACAACACCAGCAACACTCTCTAAACCAACCTTGGCATCCAACATGGCTAATCTAGTTCTTCTTGAAAGGAAATCAATTGGATGTCTAGTATACTCATGAGCCATAGAGTATTTCAATTCGGCAACGGTGACTGGGTATTCAAAGGCATCATAAGAGGCCTTGACATCTGGTGAAGCTAAGGCAACTGGCAATCTGTTGAATTCATCAGCTTTGTAAATTTCCAAAAGTGTAGCGGCACGATCACCGTAGTTATGAGCTAAATATTCAGAGAGAACACTTGGAATTCTGTATTCTTGTACTAATCTAGCGACTAAAGTACCATCATAGAATTCACCACCAACTAATTTCAAATCTCTTGTTACACATGGCTTAGCAATTTTTTGTAAAGATGGGGTATTCTTAACAACATGATTTATTGTATCTTCAGACATTTCTCTGTATGTAGTCCATTTACCACCACTGATGGTGATTAAACCGGAATCAGATTCGTGAACCAAGTGGTTTCTAACCAAACCTTGGGTAGAACCATCTTTTGGAACTTTCTTTGGGTCCCTGACCAATGGTCTGACACCACACCAAGCACTTAAGACATCTTCTCTCTTAACTTTAAATTTGACATAATGTTGAATTTCACCCAAGATATCTTGAATTTCAGCTTCACTTGGGATTGGGTTTTGTGGGACTTTGTTTAATGGAGTATCAGTAGTACCTGCAAGAACACGTCCTTGCCATGGTAAGAAGAACATAACTCTTCCATCTGGAGTAGATGGATCCAATAAACCTAAATCTTTAGGACAATAGAAATCTGGTAACATAACATGAACCCCTCCACTTGGAACAACCATTCTTGGTGTTTGTAAAGGTGATTTTGGAGGTAAACCCTTTGGATCTTCATCCATATCTAAGATAGTATCAGCAAATGGACCTGTAGCGTTAACAATTGATTCAGCACCGGCAACGTATTGTTTACCAGTCTCTTTGTCAGTGATTCTAACACCTTTAACTTTACCATCTTCGGATTTAATTAATTGAGAAACTTCCAGATAATTTAATACGGTAGCACCATTCTTAATAGCGGTTAAAGCCAAAGAAACATTCATTCTAGCATCGTTAAAGGAACCATCGTGATAGACAATACCACCAACCAAACCATCGGTATCAATGGTTGGAGCAGCAGAAGCAGTACCAGTTGGGGTTAAGACATAAGATCTTCTCAAGTTTTGCTTACCAGCGAATAAGTCGTACATCACACAACCGATATAAGTATATGGTAATCTCCACCAAGAGTAAATTGGAATTAAAATTGGTAAGATACTTGAAATATGAGGAGCATTGTTTAACATAGATGATCTTTCATTTAAAGCTTCAATGACTAAATCTAATTGAGCCTTAGATAATTCCCAAAATGCTTTTTCTAAATATCTGACACCACCATGGGCCATCTTTGTAGACTTTGATGAAGTACCTGAGGCAAAATCATTTTTCTCCACCAACAATACATTTAAACCTCTTGTAGCAGCGTCAACAGCACTACCTGAACCGGTAGCACCACCACCGATAATGATAAGATCGAATTTTGAAGTAAAATCTTCTGTGGTAGCAACTTCCTTAGATGAATCAAATTCACCACCTAATCTTGCAATTAATTCCTTTCTTGAAGGTAAAGATGGGAATGATTTTATAATTTCTGGTAATTTATGATGAGCACTTGAATCATTTTGATATGTTTGTGCATTTAAGCTATAAGCTAATAATGAACCACCAACAACTGCAGTTGCTATTAATGATCTTCTCAGGACGCGACCAAAAACTATTGATTTAGACATCTGAGGTGATTAAGTAGATATTATATGAATTTTAACAAACACTAACAGTTCATACAAAGATTTATTAATTTGAAATGTGGAACAACAGTTGGATTTATCATGTTTTTATAACCAACTGAAAAAAAACGGGGAGGCCATCGTTGGTTTTTCTTTCCCTCTGTTAAAAAATTCTTGCCCTTTGTCAAAACTCAGAAAAAAAAATTCTTTCACAATATTCTGACTGGCCCTTTTCAGAAGTGGAAACATAACAAATCAAACAAGTTCAACAATAGTGTACCGGACAAATAGCAATTATTTGAAGATAGCAAGCATTACAATACTAATTCTCCCATGAACTACAGCCACCATGATCATCACTCCACGCTTTTAAAACGTCAGTTAACTTTTCGCCACTCTAAAATGTGTTGTGTGTAAATTTTAAAGTAAAAGTGTAAATTTACAAAAAGCACATGGCAGCTTCTCCTCTTACTAATTTTAAAAAAATTATCTTATGGGAGATATCGAGAAAAAATAAAAAGGGCTCAAAAAAATAATAACAATTACGAAAAACAAAGAATAGAAACAAGAAAAAATTAAACAAATTGTTCCGGGTTTCAGGATCTATATAGAGTAAAGAAAGCCAGAGAGTGTAAAATAAAGTGGGAGTTAAAAAAAAGATAGAAACAAGAAAATCATATTTCTATCCGGGGTACTATTCATTCCGAACAGGTGGGGATTATATGGACTGAGGAAAACAACAAGCCAGCCGAGCCGTTTAAATGGGATATTAAATTGATAGATGATTTTGAAACGGACTTGGCAATATAGGCGGATATATCCTGATATATATCTTTAATTTGACTGTAATAGCCTGTGTAACTTATATCTTAAGGTCACCCTTTAAATTTTGGATGTATTTCTTTTATTTGGTGGGTTTGTTTAAGATGACAGTCACGGATTATTATCCCGAATTTTAAAAAAGTGGAGTCGTTCTGATTCTGAATTCTAATTTATCTGGTTTCAGAATAATTATATTCTCATTTTCTTTATTGTTAAGATTAAAATCTGGAGAAAATATTCCGGTACAATCGTGAAGAAAAAAAAATAAATTATTTAGAAGAAAATCTTGAAAAGAATTTCAAGTATTTCTATTGGTGTAATAGAGAAAAAGGGGCTCGAATAGTAAGAGGTTTTTTCCCCTCCATTTTTGCCGGTATATAATTATAACCTGTTTTACTTTGATTATAGTATTTGTTTTGTATGGCCTATTAAGCATTATTTTTCACTTCACCACAATAATTTCTATTGTTAATAAAAACTCAATTTTTTTAAACAAATTAACTACAATATTCATAAAAACTAAAATAACAGTTTATCTTAGCATTAGATCTAAGTATCTGTTAAAGTCTAAAATACCGGATTATTGAGTGACCCCACCCATTCCTGTTTCGAGATCTAATTATTTTGGGAAATTTGAATTCGTCCGGATTAAATAAGTAAGGAACCCCGTATTTTTTTAACAATTATTTGTTTGAAAAAATTACTTGAGGGATTTAAACGAAATATAATATGACTCGCCTTTTATGCCTTAAGATCTTATGTCCCCACTTGTATATGAGATTCTCCATATTGAATTCTCTAAATTGCGGGACACAAGGTGGATTGTTCTGAGAAAGATCCTCGAATTTAATCCGTGATATATTCCGTAATTCCATTGCGATTGGGAATTAATTAGAGTAAGTACTAATCTACAATAGTATATCTCACCATTCTGGCGTTGATTATGACGTTATTAAATCGACGTTATTAATTAGAAAGCGGGAAAAAATCCTCATAAGAGTTTTCCTCTATTTACCCCTCGAATTCTCGAATTCAACTCAACGTTCCTCTCTATCGTTATTTCTCCTTCTGTTATGCCCACTATGATCCTTTCTCTTTTCATGGAAATTCTTCGTCTCCCGTACCGCTTCACTGTATGCTCTATCGACATTAGAATGCATAGCTAAGATAACATCTTTTTCAGGATTTTCCTTGGGTATCTTTATACCTATAACGTTTTCAATTCTAAGCATTGGTTCTAAATCATATTGTGTCACCAAGGAAATAGAGATACCTGATTTACCAGCTCTCGCAGTACGTCCTACTCTGTGGATATACAGCTTGGAGTCAAGTGGGATATCATAATTTATAACAACATCAACTTCTGGAATATCTAAACCTCTAGCAGCGACATCTGTTGCCACTAAGATTTTCCTCTCACCACTCTTGAATTTATTCAAAGCACCTAATCTTGCCAGTTGTGATAATTGTCCGTGTAATGGTGTAGCGCTAAATCCCAAGATTCTTGCTAATAATGCAGTTCTTTGCGCATGAGCACAAGTTCTTGTAAATATAATCATTGATTTTTCATAAAATTCTTGTAATAAATACATTAAATATGTGTTTTTATAACCATCTGGGACTGTCATTAATTTTTGAATTAAAGTACCAACAGTGGAATATTTATCTGAAACAGCAACGTTAACAGGGTTAGTTAATGAAGCTCTTTGCAATTTTTCAATTTTACCAGTCATTGTGGCACTGAACAAATAAGTTGTTCTCTCTCTTGGAATGATCTTCAAAATCTTATCTAAGGCAGGTCCAAAATCCATATCTAAAAGTCTATCAGCTTCATCCATAACTAAAAATTTCAACAGCTTCAATGAAAATCCCTTTGTATGTTCCAAATGATCCATCAATCTACCTGGTGTAGCTACGATAATGTGTGGCTTTCTCATCAAGTCTCTAGCTTGGTCCATCATGTCCATACCACCAACGATAGTGGCACAACGTAATCCCATATTGGACCCTAATGCATCAAAGGTGTCACGAATTTGATAAGCTAATTCTCTAGTTGGCGCCAATACACAAGCGAAATATGGCGTCTGAGCTTCCCATAAGCTTTGCAAGATTGGGATAGCGAATGCTGCAGTCTTACCTGAACCGGTTTGTGCCAATCCAATGATATCATGTCCTTCTAAAGCTGGTGGTATAGCTTCTGCTTGAATTGGTGTTGGCTTTGTGAAATTCAATTTCTTACAGGATTCTAACAATTCAGGAATCAAGTTGAGTTCTTTGAATGATGCAATCTCTGGTTTCAGTTGCTCTTCTGCATCTTCTCGTTCCTCGACTTCTTCATCTGATGATTTACTAGATTTCACACTTTCATTCTGTTTTTGTTCAGCAGCTCTTTTCTGGTTAGCTTCCAATGCTCTCTTCTTTATCTTAGCAGCAAGATCTGTGACTTTCTCCTTACTGCTATTCTGTTTCTTAGAAACTTTAGAAACCTTGCTTGGTGACATTGCTTCTGTATATATATTTTGATCAATTAATAATCTCTTTTTATCTCAAGCAATAAAAAAGATAAAAAAAAAATTTTCAATCTCATCTGGAAAAAAAAAAATATTTAGAAAAATTTTTTAGACACAAGAGAAAGATATTAGAGTATTTAGCTGTGAAGAGTGTATCAAAGATGGCTAAAAGAAGAGTAAGTCCTTTCAATTGAATATGAAGAGTTTTATAATGTTCAATACTAACATATAAAATAATAGACTAAACAAAGAACTCATCGTAAAGTCTCCGAAGAGGAGTTAGCTAAGATACCAAGATCAATGGTTCTTAGAGCAGGATCAGACACATTAAAGAGTTCTTCAATAGCTCAGCTAGTGAAAGATATGAGAAATGTGATGCAACCTCATACCGCTATCAACTTGAGAGAGAGAAAATCCAATAAGATAAAGGATTACGTCGTGATGGCTGGTCCCTTAGGTGTCACTCAGTTAATGATTTTCAATCAAAATGAAAATGGCTCTACACAAATGAGATTAGCCTCTGCACCAAGAGGTCCAACGATAACGTTCAAAGTGAATAGTTATTCATTGAATAAAGATATCAGGAGAATATTAAAGAATCCTAAATCATTAGGTAAGGAAAGTTCAGAATTTTTGCATCCACCATTATTGGTATTAAATGGGTTCACTAACCCTAAGACCGCGGAACCACAAGAGAAAGCTATCATCACCATGTTTCAAAATATGTTCCCACCAATTTCACCTCAATCGACAAAAGTGAATTCTATAAAGAGAGTACTTATGTTGAATAAGAATAAGGAAACAGGGGAAATCGATTTAAGACATTATGTTATTGATACTAAATTAATCGATGGAAGTAAAAATGTTAAGAAATTGATTAATTCCAAATCAAAGATACATAAGAGATTACCAAATTTGGGTAGATCTAAGGATGTAAGTGATTTAATCTTAGATCCAACTGTTAACCCATATACAAGTGAATCTGAGTTAGAAGAAGATGCTGTTGTTGAAATTAAAGATGATGATGAGATCAAAGTTGTTCCAAAAGCCAAGAAATCGTCAACTGATAAGAAAGAATCAAGACAAGACGTTAAGAAGAGAGCAGTTAAATTAACTGAAGTTGGGCCAAGATTAAATTTGAGTTTAGTCAAGATCGAAGAAGGCATATGTTCAGGAAAGATCTTGTACCATTCATATATCAACAAGACTGAGCTGGAAGTCAACTCCTTAGAGGCTAGACATAAGAAGAGACAAAAATTAAAGGAAGAGAGAAAGAGAGAGCAAATGGCTAATGTTAAACTGAAGAGAGAAAAGAAAGAAGCTAAAAAATTGAGAAGAAAGCAAAGAGAAGAAGCTAGAGAAAGAGGTGAAACCGTTGAAGAATCTTCAGATGAAGAAAGCGAAGAAAGTGGTAGTGAAGATGAAGACATGATCGATCCAGAAGATTTTGAAGATGACGCTGACTTGTATAGTGAGTAAGAACTTTTGTATAATATAGCCTTCATATCACACTTTTAATTAGTCTATCCCGTCAATGATATCACTCTCATAAACTGTGTAAAAACCGTTGTGGTATATGGCATTCCGGGGTGGCCAGTGTTGAAACAGAGCAGAAGAGAGAGAAAAAAATAAGATGATGTACATAAAATTTGTAAACGCATTTTTTTTTTAATTACTCATAACTGGGATAGTTAATTAGATTGTGTATTCTATCGGATTTTCATTTGCTTAGGGGTTAGTTATTTTCATTTCAATAGTTGGGTTGGTTTATTTGAGGTTGCATTCTTTTTTTAGTTTGAGTATATCAGTTAGAATTTACTTAATATAAAGGGTTTTTTATTATTGTTATCGGGGTTTTTTTAGTACAAAGGATGAGTTCAGTATCATCGGCATCAACAGGGTCAAATAGATCACATATCCATCAGCAAATTGGTGGTGGCAATAACAATATCAATATATCGGAGTCATTGAATGATGCATCAACATCGATGATTCCAGATCGCCACCAACAGATGCAACAGATTCAAGTTCATGAGTGGCAGCCGGATGAGGCTGTTGATGCTTGTACTATCTGTGGTAAGAAATTCACAATTTGGATTAGAAAGCATCATTGTCGTAAATGTGGTCGAATCGTTTGTAACAGCTGTTCAATGAATAAGATCACTTATTTACCTTCAACTTATGTTGTTTGTCCTCCTTCACAGATTTTCTTAGAGAGTCCACATGTTCCTCATAGAACTTGTGATCCATGTTATGAGGAAGTGGAGATGATAAGAAGTGCATTAAGTGAGAGTATTCATCAAGTAGGAGAGCTGCCTCAATTACCATACCCGGGTATGTCTACAGAGAATTCATCTGTTAAGGATCTATCGGTGAGTAGAACTGTGGAAGTACCCAATCTGGCTTCTAATTCCAATAATATTCAAGAAGCTGAAGAGAACAGTTTCAAAGATAGATGTCCAGTTTGTAATAAATTTATTGGCTGTTATGCTGAACAACAAAAGGAAGAACATATCAATGATTGTCTTATAAATCTTGAATTTTCTGGGTCTCCTAAGCAACAGAGAACAAATAATAGAATGTTAGTTTACACTATTCCAAAGATTTCTCCTAATAGTTCATCATCAGTGATGATTCCATCTATTGACAACACTTTAAACGATGCATCATTCCACGATTCAGGTGCTCGTGTACTGTCAACGTCAATGGACACTCTCACGAGTAGAGGTGCTATCACATCAGATCAATTGATGGAACCCTTGAGTTCTTCAGCCAAAAGTGCAACGTCTACTTTACAGACAGCAGATGAGGAGAAGAATGACAATGAATGTGTCATCTGTTTTGAAGAATTTGAACCAGGTGATAAAGTTGCCCGTATGGAGTGCTTATGTGTCTTCCACTACCGTTGTATAAAGGACTGGTTTCAAAGAAAGGGCGAAAGAGAATGCCCAGTACACACCACTCATTATCAAGAATAATTTATTTAATTTAATTTAATTTACTTAATCAGAGAGATCTTTGTAAACAATACAAATGGCGTTTCTTTTCCTGTATGTCTGTAGCCCTTTGTGAATTAAAAAATCACTTTCCACTTAATAATACGCGTAACAATTTTTTTTTTTCGTTGCCAGCTCCTCCTGACAGAATTTTAACACAGCACAAGAGCGATCTGGCCAGAAATCTATAAATCAAACCAGAAATCTCAATTATATTCATATGTTAAATTAGTTTAATTTAGTTTTAAGATATATATTATCAAGATAGAATGCATAGGACTAGTAGGATCTCAACTAGAGATCCTCAGTATGAGGATATTATAGTGACGCAAATGAATTCACTATGGTTCGATGAGCCTGATTCCGCCCCTATTGCTACACCAAAGAGGAAATCAGTGTATCCAAATAAATCTAACACTGTACAAGATACTTTTGAAGCTGGACTGCAACAATTAAGTAAGAAAAGTGCTAAATGGTTGTCAAAATTCAACAAAGTTATCAACAATTATAATAGACCCGTTGGTAAGATGGATATTAATACAAGACGTGAATTGACAATTAGTACTCCATTTGCATTTAATCATGTTGGTCACATTTCCGAGAATGATACTTTTGGAATAGACAAGTTGTTCAATTTGGGCAGACGTGAATCTGATATGTTTGATACCATTATACGAGAATCACCACTGGAGTCAATTGCAGAGGATGCTTCAGAGAGGGTATCAGTAGTGACGGATTTATCACAAAAGAGACATACAAGAGCTGTGTCAAGTTTTATGACAAAGCCAATCTCTGATAATAGAGTAATGAAGAGATCTATTAGTGACAAGTCTGTTAATTCGTCATTGTTATTCTCAAGATCTAACTCTGTCAGCACTGTTATGACAACTGCTTCTATTAATAACTCACCTAGAAAGCAGTCTTCATCAGGTAATAGTTTAAGATCATTGATGGAATTGGAAAAGACACATCAGAGATCATTGTCAGGTGGTAAGATTTCTAGATCAAGTTTAATATCTAGACAAAATTCAATTACTGATATTTCAAGAACTCATTCAGTTGTTGGTGAAATTAAAGAAGAAGAAGAATTAGTCGCTGCGGTATCTGAGTCAGAGACAGTTGAAGAACCAGCTGTTGAAATTGTCGAAGAAGAAGAAGTCGAGGAAGAGTCAACTTCATTATCTAATTCAGATTCCGCTGATACTGGACTCTTAGAGACACCAGAATTAGAATCTGTCAACGTTATGGGTAATAACCAACTCGATTGGGATTCATCACCATTATCATTCATGAGATCATCATGGATTTACAAAGATGACTTCGGATTAAACAACGAGGAAGAGTCCAAGCCAAATGAAGAATACGATATGGTTGATCAAGAACTGATGATGGCTAGTTTCAAAGCAGGCAAGTATTCAAGAAGATCTAGATTATCATTACAACAAAATTTCTCTAGAGTGGGTAGCGTTTATTTCGCAGATACTAGGTCCGTTAACAGTGAACTGGTTGATCCAATCAGCACACTTACCATCTGAGACGAGTTTACTGAGATTTGATATTTCAGATTATTGTTGAATTTAGAGTTTTACACCAGCTAGATTATGGTTTTTAAACTCTATATTTCGTGTATTTACCCCTACTATACCAATTTTTTATATATATTCAGTACTAATTTTACGGGTGTTTTTCAAATGGCAAAGACGTTTTTATGTTTTAGAAATTTCATGTAGATTATTTGATACTTTGTGCATAAATATCTTAAATTTCGTGTAATAAACTTATAGATTTATGCCTCTTGTATTAACTTGTTACCAACCAAGAAAGGTACAATACAAAAGATAAAATTTTTAAAAAAACATACTGCAATTATGTAAATAATTTATATTCCCAATTAGGAAATTTAGTACTCGCATCAATCTACACACGCTTGTATTTAACTAAGATTAACGCAAGGCACAACTAGTTGGTGTGTCGATCGTAATATGAGTAAGGTGCACCTATCTCCTTCAAAACTGTTGGTTGGCAACTGCTATGTGCTGATTTAGGTCAAGATTCACGATTTAATTACATATATAAATGTATCTCATACTGTGGTATAGGGGCTGTCTCGAGGTAGGCATCACTGTAGATCTGTTACATCGATACAGTTGATTCAAAAAGTGATAATTTATAAACTATATACAGTTAGTAAGCCCTAGAGACAAGTTTCTCATAAGAAGATCTCAGATCATGATTAACCTCAGCTGTAGCCTCGATCATACTCTGTAACCCATTATCCAAGACTTTAACAGCGACAACTTGAATCTTATTTGCATTTACAAGTGGTTCAACATCTTTTCTGAATTGTTCAAGGCGGTCATCGAAATTCTCAGGTTTAATAAACTTTGTTCCAAACATGAAATAAGATCCAAAAATGAAAAAACCTGAGCAATGGTAGAAATTAGATGGATTAGATTTCTTTTCCTTGATTTCAATTCTTGGGAAGAGATTATGTAAATCCGTGAAGTGAATTGGTTTCGTATTGGACAAGGCACGATACATCGATTCCACTGACGTGCTGTCGGCAAACGTGTCAATTCCATAAGTGATATCCTCTCCAAATTTCAGTTTAATCTTCTCGATAACGTCAGAATCATGATAATCAAACGTTGCAGTGGCACCTAATTTTTGCAAGAATTCAAATTTGGATTCAGATGCAATGGCAATTATATCCTTAAAACCTAACATCTTGGAAACTTGTACCATTACAGTGCCGATACTGGAACCTGCACTCCATATAATTATCAGATCCTTTGAGTAATCTTCGCCTTTCTGTAATCCCATCGCACAGTACATAGTTGACCCAGCGGTGGTCAATGCCATTGCCAACGTGGCAGCGGCTTCCCAAGTCACAGGTGGACCAGGCTCGATATATGACGAGTCACTGGTTTTCAACCTATTTCCAAAATTGAATGAAGCCAGTGGTTTAGAAACCACGTATTCGGCGAATGCACCTTGGAAAGGTGGTGGTGCATAGGCACCATGAAATATCGATGATACTTGATCACCAATCTGGAACCCGGTAACGTCTCTCCCGACTCTAACTACTGTACCAGACATTTCGTATCCCTGGATGGAACCGATATTGCTCGGTTCAAATGGGATTTGTGATTTACAAACTGAGTAAATTTTGGTTTTGATTAAGAATTCATCATTGCCCGGTGTAGGTACTGAGATCTTTGATATTTCTGGTTGGAATTGTTCATTAATAACGATTGCGAGTTGCTTTTGTGGAATTGACATTCTATCTATGCGAATTATGAATTAAAGTTATGTTTATGGATGATTACTTCTTCAATAATTATGTCAGTTGCTATTAATTTAAAACTACATTATCAAGTACATATAAGAATTCAATTAAATGAACGGTACTGGTATGCTTAGTAATCCTCCTTTCAAGTGATCGTTAATAACGAGTACGAGTTGTCTTTGTTGTATTGATTTAGTTTTTCAATTAATATATCATCAATTAATTTAATTTAATTAATTTAAATTTATCGATAAATCAAAATCACGATATCTTTTGATAGATTTCCCTAACAAAATAATCGTTCCCCAGATGGGGAATTAGGGAATTTACTTTAATTAATTTAATCGTTCGTTTAAATCTTTATTGATATTAAAAATACGAAATAGAGACTGAAATAATTGTCAGCAATTTACAAATCTATTTAAGATCATATGATAAAATGTAAATTTCCCATACATGTCTCATATTACATGAGTCTATTTAATTATCTCCGAGTGCTTATTGATTTGCTGCGATGAACTTGCTGTGAATTTTACGCAAGTCGTGAAAAAAATAAATACTCACTCATTAAACTGTCAAACAAAGATATTTAATACTGGAGAATCATACAAGTAGCCTCTGAAGTATTAAATGGAATCAATCAAAGTATATAACCGTTCAACCGAAGTGGTAGTAGATCTTATGAAATACTCACCGTAAGCCACACTTTTATCGAATCCATCTACCCGTAATAAGCAAGGTCAAATAATGCATACCCCGTAAAGTTTAACTGAACTGGCAAAGAGGGGAATGTTGTTATAATTTAAGTTTCTATGCCCCTACATGTGTGTATCACAGAAGGGGAACGTGTTGGGAAAGTCCAGTAGTGTAACTTCATACGACTTAGTTTCAGGGACCCTTTAGCTAATTAATAGATAATTTTCTTCTTAATAGAGTAAATTACACAATTTTCTATTATTGTGCGTAGAAAAGATGAATTTACTTTCTGACTCATAATAATTTTTTTTATTATCTTAAGATTTTTGTGTCACTGAGTCACAGTTTGTGTTATATATAAGAATATCACGACTTGGTAAACAAATATTATAGTACTAGTCAATGGTTAAAGTAATTATATAAGAGATGAACGATAATACACAGGTGCAATTGTCCAATTCTAGAGTGCTAATACTATCGATACCGAGAGAAGATTACTGGATATTTAGCAGCGGTATACTAAGACTATTAAATCAATCATTGACCACGGAAGACGATGATGGATTGAGTTCTGAGTCTGATTCTGATAGTGAGTCCTCTTCATTATCTGACTGGTCAGCAAGTAGCAAAATTGACACTAGAAGACAGCGTCAAGCGAGTCAGATAACAGAAAGTAGTATAAGCGATTTAAACAATTTGAAAATAGAAGACGACGAAGAGGAATTGGCTATACAGGATGACGGATTTTATCATGTCGGATTCACACCTAATGAATGCACTATAATATTTAGTGAAAAGTTTTTAAAATTTTTCCAAAGTGCAATTGACGTGTCATTGAATTTACATAAGGATATTAAATTGTTTCCCGATTCATTTTATTTATTAGAAATTGCAGGTGATGGATTGAATATCGGTAAGAGAGTTTTACAAATAACTGAACCATTATCGCAGGCGGATATTTCATTGTTCTTTTTAAGTAATTATTTCTCAGATATCGTATTAGTACCCGCTTTCGCAAAGGATAAAGTGATATCATTATTAGAACATAAAGGGTTCTCATTTGCTAACACGATGAAAAGTTATAACGCAGTGGGGTCATTGAGTAACACAGAGACAGCATCTGAACAGACCTTAACCACGAAAACTGATGATATCTTTGAGAAATTCGATATTCAACCAAAGATCTCAACTTCGAATAAGTTGTTATTAATGGGGGCTCGGTCAAATGATACTAGATTAATAGTCGAAAGAACAGTGTTGACAATGAGTTGTAATCCACCTAATCAGCATAACTCTGATTTCCCCAAATTCTTTTCCATTACAAAGACATTACAAGATGAAATACTGTTATTATTACCTAAGAATTTCCATAAATATTTTGGATTCAATGTTAGAAATTTAGTTGGTTCATTAAATGAATTAATGATTCCTATTGAGTTAGATTTATTTAAATTACCTATTGATAGTAAAGGTATTGTATCAGGTATTGCAAAGAAAGTTATAAAGAAATTTGATAATTTAGGTAATGAAGACTGTGAAATGAGTTATTTAAGTATGGCAAGATCCTCAATAGTGATGATCCCTATTGAAAATATTGATATTGTAAAAGAAATATTCCAATAAAGGTCGTGTGCATGCTAATTGTGTTTTGGTTTTTCTTAGCAAAAGAACAAATCAAATGATTGATAAAACAAATCAAAAAATATGTAAAATTAATTAAAAAAAAAATTAAAATTAAAATTAAGAAAATTAAAATTAAGAAAATTAAAAATTAAATTACGCTTTTGTGCTGCTCTTACTTTTTTTTGCTCTAAATTTATTAATTTTTATTAATTTTTATTAATTTTTATTAAATTTTTTTTCCTTCGCTGTATGTGAAAAAGAAAAAAAATATTTTTTAGTTTAGTCTTGTTGCTTAAAAACTTATAAAACAGCGGTTTTGTATGCATTTAATTGATGGGACTATAGTTTTTTGATTTTAGTAAGGCAACTGTTATAAATTCTAAGCAATACAGAGTCAATTATCAGCAATGAGAAGAAGTTGTAGTTGAACATAATGGAAAGTCGAAGGTTGAGACATACCGGACTACATAATAAATGTGCCCTCAGGTCGCTTATTCCCTTACATCATTTCAACTATTATAAAAAAAAAAAAAGTACTGTTACTGACACGGGAAAATTTGAATGTAATTTATAAGACACAAATGACAGAACAATAAGCGAAACTGGCTGATTATTAAATTGTTTTATAAACATACATCATGATACCACAAGTATTACTGATACAGATGCAGCAAGTGTAATCTTCTTGGGGTTAAAAATGCTATAGGGTTAAAAATGCTATACACACAACGTAGTTAATTTAACTAGATATATATATCTAAAATAATAATGAAATTCTATACTTGGGATCAACCATACAGTACGGGCTACGGAACAGATTTTATAAACCGCATTTCGTTTAAAGCCGATTGTCTCTTCTTATCTGCACTAAACACAAAGAAATTTTTACAAATTACACACACAAGAAAATTGATTAGGTAAAAAATATTATCTGCCCTCCTTTCTTGTTGCAACAGAGCAAAAGTAAGAGGCAGCAGGGCAAAAAAAGAAAAATTGCATTAAAATTGACAAATCAATAAAATAACCAAACTGTCTCGTTATTTTCTTAAAACTTTGTCATTTACAAACAAACTCAAACTATTGGTTTTAACGTCTTTAATTCTAATTAATCTATCTGGTTATAGATAAATTCGAATAGACTTAACTGAGTTTTTTAAGAATGAGTCTGACAAGTCATCATATGAGTGTCTCGTCTTTTAAATTTACCGATGCATCTTCACAACAAGAACAACTGCGAGAAGAACCATGTTTTAGCTTTAAGAAACAACCAATAGTTTCTAAAAATTGTCATTCAGCTATTTCATCATTTATAGAACCTGATCATCATTTTAATAAATCACCAGAAAGTAAGAAATCCGTTAGCACTACAAGTCCCAAGAGGCTTAGTACCACAGATGAAGTAGCTCAACTCGATTATGATGAACAAATTAGAGCTCCAAGAATGAGTACATTGTCAAAGACAAATTCTATCGCACGTATACTGGAACATGAACCTTTAGGTGATTGTGATTACATGCATAGAAATTCTGATGGATCCACTTTATCAAATGATGAATTCTCTCATTCTTCAAGAAATACAAGCGCCACTTCAAATAATTCTATCGGTTTACCAGCCTTGTTAACACAACAAAATACTACACTTGTCGAGCAAACTAAACATTACTGCCCTGCCACTTATGATTTGAATCAACCACTGAGACGTTACTCTACTCCATCGGTGTCTCATACCAATCCACTGCTCAATAAGAATCATCAACAGACTTATGCCGAGATCGCTAAGAAGGCTTTGCATAATTTACAACATAATATGACTTCTTCTGAAGCCAGGAAGGGTAAAGACCCTAGAGAGAGAATCCACATGGATGGTCCAATTAGACAAATTGACGAATTAAAGACTCCAAATTACTTGCCTGCAGTGCTAAGACCTCCTAATTACCAATCTTCACACAGCGGCTACAACACCCGTAAACAGTCGTTTTCCTCATTGGGCGAGAATGCAACGAGTGATGGATTCAACTCTAGATCTTCATCACCAACGGGGTCCCGTAAACCAAGAAGTGCTTCATCTTCATTCAAATTCATGGATCTCCCTAGGGATCACTGGGTAGCCAATAACGATCGTCAACTGTGCAGGATGTGTCATTCCAAATTCTCCATCATTAATAGGAAACATCACTGCAGAAAATGTGGTGAAATCTTTTGCATGAATTGCTGTTATATCAGGGCATCGTTGAATTATAAATTACAATTCGATTTGGTTAATGGTATCTTGGAGAAAGTGTGTAATGGTTGTGCCATCGACTACAACCAGTACATAAGACTGAATTTTGCCAACTCGAGAGATGGCGGGTTGAGAAGTGGTGAAGCGGCAGATAAGAGACAAGTTAATGAGTTGCTCGATAAAGAGAGACAACTGTCGGTGGTGCCCGTGGATTGGAATTGGAGTTCATTTTGATTGTATTTAAAAGGCATTAGTAAGTTGTTTTCATTGAATTATTAGAAAGGTGTTTTATGTTGTTATATATCTATAGAAAGAGAGAATATGTTGGGGTTTTGTGCGTTTTTTGGCAATCATTGCGTTATATTACATATTGGTTTTTAAAAAATTTGTGATCATTGTGTTTTCTCAAATTTGATTTGATTTGTGGTGTGTTTTCTGTTTTAAGTGTGTTTGTGTGTGTGTGTGTGTGTGTTACTGTTGGGTTTCAATTCCTTCGTTCAAGAGATTTTTTTTTGATTTTAATATTTGCTTATACCCCTTTTATTCATTCATTTTCATTTCGTTTTTCATTGGTTTAATTTCACTCATTTATTGCTATTACATATTACTGATTTTAGTTTTCGTTTGAGTACTATTACATGAATTTTTATTAACAATTGTTTCATTTCTGCTATTTCTTTATATTGTGTGTGTGTTTTTTTTGTATGTGATTTGTTTTATTGTTTGTTAAGTGGTGTCATCTATACAGTTAGTCAGAAAGCAAGAGTTGACTTTTGTTCTAGAGGTGTTCTAGAGGTGTTCTGGGTGTTTATTTGGATCTTTGTATCTATATCTATCTATATATGTATCAATATATGTGATTTTAAACCATTATAACCAGAACGCGCAATCCTTGTGCACGCGAGACGCGACCGATTTGTTACCGATATTTGCATTTAATGAATATATAAATCACGTGATGAAATAATAAATCATTCACTACCCTCGGTTAAATCAATCACCTCGATAACCTCGAAATACCTTTCGCGTACTTAATTTCATTATTTTTTATTTCCCAATCAAGTTGTAAAAGATATTATTCATATAGAGATAGACCATCTTACACCGAAACCAAACTATATAACCTCACATCATATCGAAGATGACCCAGCAAAGACCGAAATTCGCTGGTTCATCAAGTGCTCGTTACGTGAAGAATACAAGAGGTGGTAACGGGAATAATAGACAATACGATCCACTGCAACAATTACAATCTAGGCTAGATGCTGTTAGAGAGATAGATAGATTAGATACAGTGTTTGGATTCGACAGGTTCGAAAATGGACCCAAGCGTGTTGGATGGTTGATTAATATGCATCCTACCACGATAATAACTGATGATTATATCTCAGGTTATTCAGGTGTCGATTACTATTTCTTAGATGAAGAAGGAGGTTCCTTTAAATCTACTATACAATTTGACCCATATTTTTTACTTGTGGTCAAGGCAAGTAAGGAACCTGAGATTGAAGAAGTGCTAAAGAAGAATCTTGAAAGTACATTGAAGACTATCACTAGGATTTCTAAAGAAGATTTATCAATACCTAACCATCTCATTGGAATAAAAGGTAGCTTACTTAAATTATCGTTCCATAATGTTAATGATCTTATCGATGCTAGAAGAATATTAATGCCAATCATCACCAAAAACAAATTAAACAAGGACAAGAGTGATATATATTCAGAAATGAATTTCAATTTCGATAAGGAAGCCAATGACAACGACCACGATTTCCTCTCATTAATGACTACAAATTCCACACTGACAATAGACGCAATGGAATTCATCGAAGACATCAGAGAATACGATGTTCCTTACCATGTAAGAGTCTCCATTGATATAGATTTAAGAGTGGGTAAATGGTACACTGTGGAGGCACAACAGGGTCAAGTGACAATAGTGGAAAACCCTGAGAAGATCGCATTTGCAGATCCAGTGATATTGGCTTTCGATATCGAAACCACAAAGCCTCCATTGAAATTCCCTGACTCAAGTGTGGACCAGATCATGATGATCTCATATATGATCGATGGTGATGGTTATTTGATCACAAATCGTGAAATTATCAGTGAAGATATCGAGGATTTCGAATATACACCTCAACCTGAGTACCCTGGTATGTTCACAATTTTCAATGAGCTGGATGAGAAAGCCGTATTGGAGAAATTTTTCGAACATATTAGAGATTGTAAACCAACTGTTATTGCCACATTCAATGGTGATTTCTTCGATTGGCCCTTTGTCGAGTCAAGAGCTGCCACTCATGGAATTGATATGTTCAAAGAAATTGGGTTCGCCAAGGACTCTGAAGATGAATATAAGTCAGCATACTGTGTCCATATGGATTGCTACAGATGGGTGAAGAGAGATTCTTATTTACCACAGGGTTCTCAAGGTTTGAAAGCTGTTACCAAGGTGAAGTTGGGTTATAACCCAATTGAGTTAGATCCTGAATTGATGACACCATATGCATACGAGAAACCTCAATTATTATCAGAATATTCAGTTTCTGATGCAGTGGCGACGTACTATTTGTACTATAAATATGTCCATCCTTTCATCTTCTCTTTATGTTCCATTATTCCTTTGAATCCAGATGAAGTTTTGAGAAAAGGTACAGGTACCTTATGTGAGATGTTGTTGATGGTGCAGGCCTATCAGCACAACATCTTGTTCCCTAACAAGCATACAGATCCTTTGGAAAGGTTTTATAATGGTCACTTGTTAGAATCTGAGACTTATGTCGGTGGACATGTTGAGTCGTTGGAAGCAGGTGTTTTCAGATCTGATATACCAAATCAATTTAATATAGATACATCACTGATTGAAGAAATCATGGCTGATTTAGGTAATTCTTTGAAATTCGCCATTACAGTTGAAAATAAGAAGAAATTGGAAGACATAGTCAATTTTGATGAAGTTTATAACGAAGTAAAGGAAAAGCTTTTAGAATTGAAAGCAAACCCTAAGAGGCTTGAGACTCCATTGATTTACCATGTGGATGTCGCTTCTATGTATCCTAATATCATGACTTCGAATAGATTGCAACCAGATTCAATGAAATCTGAAGAAGATTGTTCCGCTTGTGACTTCAATAGACCTGGTAAGAATTGTGCTAGAGTCTTGCCTTGGAGTTGGAGAGGTGAATTTTACCCTGGTGATTACAAAGATTACTCTATGATAAAGAGATCCTTAGAGAATGAACCAGGATTTGAAGACTTGCCTTATCTGGTGAAAGTCACAAGAATTAAAAAGAGATTAGAAGATTACTCTAAAAAAGTGTACCATAGAATTAAACAAACCGAGGAAGTGGAAAGAGACGCTATTATATGTCAACGTGAGAATCCATTTTACACAAACACTGTCTCGAGTTTCAGAGATAGACGTTATCATTTCAAGACCTTAGCCAAAGTATGGAAGGGAAAATTGAGACAAATCGCAAGTGATGATGTTCATTCCAAAGACGAACTGAATAAATTGATAGTTCTTTATGATTCATTACAATTGGCCCATAAAGTTATCTTGAATTCCTTTTACGGTTATGTCATGAGAAAAGGTTCAAGATGGTATTCTATGGAGATGGCTGGTGTCACATGTCTTACCGGTTCAACTATCATTCAAATGGCCAGAGGCTTAGTCGAAAGATTAGGGAGACCTTTGGAATTGGATACCGATGGTATTTGGTGTATCTTGCCATCTTCTTTCCCTGAAGATTTTACATTCAAGACCAAAGATGGTAAGAAAGTTACAGTCAGTTATCCTTGTTCTATGTTGAATTATATCGTTCATGAAAAATTCACCAATCATCAATATCAAGAATTAGTTGATCAAGAGAAATTACTCTATGAGACTCATTCTGAGAATTCTATCTTCTTTGAAGTTGATGGTCCTTATAAGGCCATGATCTTGCCTACTTCTAAAGAAGAAGGTAAAGGTTTGAAAAAGAGATATGCCGTTTTCAACAATGATGGTTCTATAGCTGAAATCAAAGGTTTCGAATTGAAGAGAAGAGGTGAATTGCAATTGATCAAGAATTTCCAAGAAGATATCTTCAAATTGTTCTTAGAAGGTGATGGCTTAGAAGGTTGTTACGGTGCAGTCGCTACGGTAGCTAATCGTTGGCTTGATGTTTTGGAAACCAAAGGTGCCATGTTAGAAGATGAAGATTTGATCGAATTGATTTGTGAAAATAGAAGTATGTCAAAGACATTGGCCGAGTATGGACAACAAAAGTCTACTTCAATTACCACTGCAAAGAGGTTAGGTGAGTTCTTAGGTGAAGAAATGGTGAAAGATAAAGGTTTAGCTTGTAAGTATATTATTGCTTCCAGACCTTTAAATTCTCCAATTACTGAAAGAGCAATACCTGTTGCCATCTTCAGTTCCGAATTATCAGTCAAGAGGAAGTTCTTGAGAAGATGGCTGGTTGACCCTTCTTTGGAAGATTTTGATCCTCGTACCATCATAGATTGGGAATATTATAAAGAGAGATTGGCTTCTGTGGTGCAAAAGATTATCACTATTCCTGCTGCATTGCAAGATGTTAAGAACCCAGTTCCAAGAATTCCTCATCCTGATTGGTTACGTAAGAAGATCGCTGTTAAAGAAGATAAGATGAAACAAGGTAAGATTGGGGATTTCTTTAACAAATCTAACAAGACTGATGTCTTGCTGAAACATATCAAGGATATTGAAGATTTCGGTGAGGATCATGAAAATGTCACACCAAAATTCGGTAAAGTGATATCTAAGAAGAGAAAATTACGTTTACAACAAGAGGAGGAAGCTAGAGAAGCTGAAGTTATCTTAAACGGTAAATGTCCAAGTGCTTTCGAAGATTATGTTGGATTCTTAAAGTATCAAAAGAAGAAATGGGATCAAATGGCCAGACAACAAGTCACAAGAAACAAATTGTTCGGTACACAGACTGCATCTTCGATGTCATCTGGTGCAATCGGTAACATGTTCAAAGAACGTGCAGAGAGATTCGCTACTTCAACTTGGGAAATTTTGGAATATAAGAAAGATGTTGCTAATGTAGGTGATATCAAAGCGTTTGTATTGATTGATGGTAAAGTGCAAACTTTCACCATTCATGTTCCTAAGAAAGTTTACTTGAACTTCCGTAATGGTACTTCATTGGAAGGCATGGACAGTGCCAAGTATGATCTTCAAAAAGTCACTAATGTCTTACCTAATGGATTGAAATCAAAGAATTTATTTAGATTGACTACAAATGAATCAACTTTCCAAGAGGAAATACAAAATCCAAGTTCAATCTTTGCTGAAGCTGACGGATTATACGAATCACAAATTGAATGTGTTGATCGTGCCATTATCGATTTAGGTTCCTCAGTGAGATTTGATGAAGCCAAAGTAGGTGCCTTGGGAAAGGCAATGGAACACGGGTTTGATAAAAATTCATTGCATGCAATTGAAGCAACAAAATATTTGAACAAGTTCCAAATGGATCTTGTTTATTTGTTGCATCTTGTCACTAATCAATATGAATTTTTCGCTTTATTCAAGAAATGGGATAATCAAGTGCAAATATTTGTATTGAAACCATCAAATTCTGCTCAAGAATTACCATCCCATATAGAGAAGATTTACAAAGATTTATTCCATGAAAAATATGATAAGATCTCCAGTAATTACGATATCATTGATTATAAAGATGATTTAGAATTTAACGTTACTTATTTCACAGATAATGGTAAATTATTGAGGAAATTGAATAATGTTATTGGTAAATTAAACGATGAAAAAGCCACAAAATCCCTTTTCTTATTACAATCACCTCATCATGAAAAGTTACCTAAATTGTTATCAGTGATTAATGATTTCCCGCTTATCAAATTGAGAGTCAATGAGTTGTCATTACCAGCATTGAATTGGCAAAGCCTTGTCGTTAAGAGAATAATGAATCATTACTTGTCCTTGGCTAATTGGGTTAAGAAGTTGATTCAAACTCTGAGATATGGTAATATTCCGTTATGTAATATTGAAGTACATGATATGTCATACTTGATCGATATTGAGTATGCAAGAAGATTACAGAAGAACAATATTGTCTTGTGGTGGTCATCTAATCCTATTCCTGATCATGGTGGATTCGAAAAGGATTATGTCACTGAGGTCAATTCCGATTTGTTAGAATTCCCATCGATTAATAGACCAGAGATTTACGAGACTGTTTCTTTAGAATTGGACTTAGGAAATCTCACCATTAATTCATTATTAGCTTCGGCATTGATTAATGAACTGGAAGGAACAGATTTAGCTGAACGAGAGATAGATGATGACAATAATGGTATTAGTACTTTCGCAGAGGACACTTTCTCTACATCTGCTTTGGCTGTCTTAAGAACTCTTGTCAAAGAATGGTGGGACGATGCTATTCAAAATAACTCTAATGCTGATGCATTGGTTCATAGTTTTGTTTCGTGGGTGCAAAAATCTCAAAATTACCTTTTCGATCCATCTTTACAATATCATGTACACAATGTCACCAAGAAGACAATGTTACAATTATTGGGAGAATTCAAGAAGCTGGGATCTAATATCATCTTCGCCAACAGAAACAAGATTGTTATTAGAACAACAAAAGGTTCAGTGGAGAATTCTTATGCATATGGACAATACGTTGTTAAAGCGATAAGATCTAAACCGTTATTCAACTATATCGATTTGGAAGTTAAAAGATATTGGGATCTCTTAATCTGGATGGATCAGTACAATTATTGTGGACGTGGATGTCTCGAGATATCTTCGAATGATCAACAAGATTTACGTGGATTCAGTAATTGGAATATCAAGAACTATTTACCATTGGTATTACAACCAGAATTTGAAGATTGGATCATTATCATCTTGGATTCACTCATCAAGGAAAAGGACAAGATGGCCACTTCGTCACCAAGAGTCACACAGATCAATCATATTTTGAAAAACAGAGATATGAACAAGTCCCCTGGTGATGACTCCACAACGACAAAGATTACAGAAATCTTTGCAAAGCCAATGGAGAAGAGATTTATTCAATTGATAAGATTACAAAATCAATCTATAATAAATCCTGAACAGAGTACAGATTATGAGTTCCCGAAATTACCTGGATCACATCTTAAATTGACAAATCCAACATTAGAATTATTGAAATATTTAGTACATATATTATCTCTCTCCAAGAAGAGAAATATTGAGATACGTATATTGAGAAAGAATTTATTACAATTATTCGAAGTCAAGGAGTTCAGTGAGATGGCCAATTTCCATAACCCTGCATCTTCATTAAGAGTATTGCATGTCCTTTGTGAATATTGTACCAATTTGAAAGATATTGATTTCTGTAAAGACGAAAATGTCTGGTCATGTGACAAATGTCAAAAACTGTTTAATAGAGTCACTTTAGAAGAGAAATTAATTGAAAGTTTTAGAAGGAATTTGAATAGTTATTACTGTCAAGATTTGAAATGTGTCAAGTGTGGCTCGATAAAGACATCTCAATTAAATGAGTATTGTCATTGTTCAGGTACCTATCTGGAGATGGTTAACAAGAAGGAATTAGTCAGAAGAATCAAGATATTTGAAAATGTGTCAAATTTCTATGATTTGAAATTGTTAAAAGATTCCATAGATGAATTGTTATATTAAGTTATTTATTAGCTATTAGTATTATATTTTTTTGCTTTGTAATAGGAGTTTTAATTGCATATATTTAATGTTATATCGTTGTGATAATGAGATCTCTCTATCTAATTGTAAATGATCGGCAATTGTTAACCGAATATTTAAAAAAAAAATCACGTTTTGATTGCTTTCATAGATTAATAAAATTAAATACCAGAGAAAGATGTCATTGGCGAATAAATCATCAGTAGAGTTACTCGCATTAGTCAAGAGGTTTATCCCACCTTTACTCCCAAGCTTCCACAAAGGTCAATGCGGTCGTGTCGCAGTTATAGGAGGATGTGAAGATTATACAGGTGCACCGTACTTCAGTGCTCATGCATCACTGTTAGTTGGATGTGATTTAACTCATGTTATATGTGAGAAATTAGCTGCTCCAGTGATAAAGAGTTATTCACCGGATTTGATGGTTCACCCGTATTTATTTGAGAAACTGAATGTGCCACAAGGCGTAGATGAGGATGTGTTCTTAGAGGAAATTGTGATGCCAAAAGTTGATACTTTGCTAGATCGAGTCCATGTCGTTGTGTTAGGTCCTGGTTTCGGTAGAGATGTATTGATGATGAAAACATTGGAGAGGATTATCAAATCTTTAAGAGACAAGGACATCCCAATGATCTTAGATGCAGATTCGTTATCTTTAATCTCACAAAAACCGGAATTGATCAAAGGGTATCATAAACTGATCCTCACACCAAATGTAGTGGAATTTCAAAGACTCGTCAAGGGTGTCCAGATAGAGCAAGACTCATCTAGTGTTGATCTCGCCAGCGCCTTGTCGGCGAAACTAGGTGGAGTCACTATATTGCAGAAAGGTGCCACAGATATCATAGTCAATGGAGATAATCATATCACTGTCACGGGTATTGAAGGCTCACTGAAAAGAGTCGGTGGACAAGGTGATTCCCTAACTGGTTGTATTGCCACGTTGATGTCATGGGGTTTCGCTAGTTATAAGCCAGAGATTTGGGATTTACCTGATAAAGATACAAAATTGAGTGATCTGGAGATAATGATGTTGAGTTGTTATGGTGGATTGTATTTGGTGAGACAGAGTGCCAAGTTACTGTTTGCTGAGTATCATAGATCATTACAAACGAGTAATTTACATGAATTTATAGGTAAAGTGTATCAGGATACATTTGAAAAATGAAATAAAATTTTTAACTATATAAAGTAAATGTGAATTGAATAAAAAATGTGAAAACCAAATTTTAACTCCACCATTGCACCATTGCAATGATATCAATTAATTTAAACCCCCCATAAATGATAAAATGAAAAAATAATAAAAATAAAGACAGCACCGTTAATAATAAAATGAAATGAAATGAAATTTTAAAAAAAAAAAAACATAAGTATATTTTGAAGTGATTTGATTTGGTATAAATCAATTGGACCAAACTGAACTGATTTGATTATACAAGTCTCTATCCAGTTCATCAAAAGTGATTAATTGAGATTCAATCTGAGAATTTAATGGGCCAAATTTATCAAAAGCGCAAAAGAATCGATTATTGCAACCTAAGCTAGGCTCGAATTCCCAATTCTTCACTGGTTGGCCATCCGTGTTGGGAAACTCTTCAAGATTTGACGATGGTATAATCACTGAATCAATTTCAAATTTCTTGTTATAAAATTTTTGTAAATTTTGTAAATTGTCAAATTTACCTTTATATTGTGATAAATTTAAATCCTGCTGGTTGACTTGATCCACATTACAGTAATTCAAACCACCGTTAATCCAAATGATCTTGTCGTCGTTGGAGAGATGAGTCAATTTCGATGAGCAAATCATCGTGCGATCATTAACTATTTGCAGTTTACCCGATGACGAGGCGAAATGCTTGGAGAACGAGACTTGATTACCAACCATCAATTGACCAAGCCAAAATAACTCTTTATCTCCGTATATGAACAGTGATGTCGGAGTCCAGTTAGCTAAGTGCAATGAGATGAGTACACCACCGACATGAGTTTTCTTTTCCATTACGAATAACCCACTATCGATGAAATGCTTCGACACTCCACGGAAGAAATTATTTCTCAATATGGTGTCTTCCTGCACTGGAGAGATTTCGAAAAACTTGGAATCAAATTGTGGTGATGGTAATAATTTCTTATAAAAATCCAAGACTTGCTGACTTAGCCCTTTATTTTTGAAATCACGATCTTTAAAGAAAAGTGTCTTAGTGTTTAAGTAATTAGATAATTGGAAGAATTGTGCTGGGTTGATGAATGGGATCAGATCGTTATCCAAGAAGATCATCTCATTGAACGAATTGAAAATCGTCAGTAAAAATTTCATCGCATACCCAGATAACTTATCATTAAACTCTTCCTTTATACATGGACTCACGTCAACGAACCAGATTTTCTGCTTGAACTCGCCATCGTCGTCTCCGCGTGCCACGTCCAAGATAAGATTTTGTGAGTCTATAGATAACTCCTGTGGGCCCTTGTAGATGATCTGTATGGGCAATTCATTTTGCAAGAACCGTAACACTTTCAAGGCTTTACATAGATCCTTGACTTGGCGGTCTGTGGTGGTGAATACGATTCCACGTCCTTGGTAATTTGTGACTAAGTATTTGATTAGATTAGATTTAGTATAATACGTTGATTCATAATGATTTTCTTCATTATCGACATTCGGTATAAAATTTTGGAAAAATTCATCTTTGTAGTTCTTGTAAATGGGTAATTGACCAGTAAACATTGGGAATAACTTATTTTCGAAATCTTGAAACTCCAGTGGGTATGGTAATTGTCTTAGGATATACAGTTGATTAAAAATTTTCAAATGTCCTATGAAATTGAAAATCTTGTTCTCTATAAGCTTATTTTGCTTATGGTTTGATAGTATGGTACTTTTTACTACATTACAGATTCTTTCACGTTCTTTCGAATCGGTGACATCGAGTTTCTGCCACTCTTTTTCACATTCATTAGTATAGTACTTCTTAATATCCTGCTGAGTAGAGAGTCTCTTGTAATATTTCAAGTTATTCAACGATGATATTTGCCAGTCTTGGTTATACTTATAAAGTGAGTCAAAATACAAGAGTGATTTTTGTTCAAATGGCTTATGGATGAAATCCGTGTGTTGAAACACATCGACTAAATGGTCATAGTGCATTGAGTCGGCGTTTGGAGTTGAATCTAATGAGTAGATGATGGGTATTTGCTTGAATTTTTGTGAAGTGGTCTTGTGAATGGAAATGAAAATGAGTTGTACGCATATGATTGATAATAAGAAAAGAATTGATTTCAGTTTACGAGATCTTGGTTTAATTAGTATAAAAAGTGGGAACATGTTAATAAAAATGGAATTATGACCACTATCTTTATTAATATTATTGAAATATATATTCTTATTCTTCATACTAATAAATGATGATAATCAACATAATTAATATTAATAATAAGTTTAAATTGAAACAGGCATCTCGCGCTTTAATATTTAAATCATATAAATGAGATTAATTAAACACAAAGTTTACCGCTTGTACTTGGAATAATAATTAAAAAACTTTGTATAATGATTTGCCTTTTCTTATTATTTCTGCCTTGTTTGTTCTTCTCATCAAATGATTTGAGGAATAAAAAATTCACAAAGAGACTTGCAGCAATTCCACACCAAGGAAAACTGTTCTAGACCGTTTATGAGGCTTGGTATTTTATTTTATTTATCCCTACCAAGACTGAGTCATTTATTAGAAAGTGGTTCAATAGCGTCAATACAGTATTCGCATCCGAGGCTGTTATATGATGCATAGGAATAAACTATATAAGAGTATCGTATAGTCGATTCTTATTGTAGACAGCTAGCTGTACATTGACTTTAAACACACTTAATACTTCGTAATCGCTCATCTTTCTTGTCAACCCAGCTGGTGGGTTGCCCTCCCTACACGACCTTCCCGCCATATATCTCTCTATATCTCCCACTGATACTCTCTATACAGTCCAATTTTGGTCACCCGCAGATCATATAATATATATTACATTCTATTTTTAACTCTACAGGCAATTGTTACCTATTTCTTATAAAAATTATTTTTTTATAACCTTGGCTCTATTTCATTATTACAAACCAGTCCATACCCTTGCCACATTATTAAGATGTATCTGTTCATGATCATTATATCGAATCAATTTACCAAATGATTTCCAGTCTTTCACTCTGTCACTACCGATCTTGTCGTAAGCGCAAAAGAAGTAGTCCTGGCATCCCATCCCGTTCAGTTTAGCCCATCCCTTAAAGGGTTTATGGTCCTTATTGGGGAACTCGAGTAACATATCTGGTGGTATTATAACACTGTTTATTAGCAATGGTTGTTTATAATGATCCCTTAATGAATCAACGGTGTAATTATTATAATATCTCAATTTGATATCGTTATCCCATGTATCGTATTTACAATTCCTTAACCCGCTGTTAACCCATAACAAAGTGTGTGCATCATCGTGGATATGTGAAGGCTGAATAGAGCATAATTTGTTTTGAGGCTTGAAATCATCGAGGTATCCGACAGCGCCCAGTGGGTGATCATTGAACAGAATAGTTGTGCCACTGATAATTTGTCCCAACCAAAATAACTCTTTATCTCCGTGCACTGGTGTAGAGGTGGGACCCCAAATTTGTAAATGCGTTGAGATGAGTAATCCAGACATGTGCGTAGATCTCTTTAACACGACAAGGCCACTTTCCATTTGGTGTCTCACTTCTTTGGTGAAAAATCGAAGGGAATTGTATAATCGGAGTGGGATCCTCTTGATATCGAATAATTTTTCATCGTTAATAGTGGGTAATAGTGATTCATATAATTTATGGAAATTCTCTTCCATCTTACCATCAATTTCACGATCTTTGAAGAACAAGGTGCCAGTTTCTATGTATTTAGGCATTTGGAAAAACAGTTCCGGTTGCACAAAGGGGATAGAGTCATCATCCACCAAGATTATCTCATCAAATGAATTAAATAACACTGCTAGCCATTTATTCGCATACATCTCAAAATTATGTAAATTTTCACCCCTTATACATCTACTAACATCAACAAACCATAATTCTTGCTTGTAATTATCTATATGGACCTCTTTATTCAACACGTACAAGTCATCACGTGCCAGGGAGATAAGTCTCTGCTGTGATGTCTTGGATAAGTCCCCCTTGTGGACTAATTGTATCGGGATCTCATTCTGTAAGAATCTTAACACTTTGATGAACCTGATAGTGTTCTCTACTTGTGAATTCGAAATACTCATCACTACACCTTTACCCTTCATACTCTTTTGTAAATATAATATAAATGAATCCTCTAAGGGGTCATACCTTTCGTTTTTCGCGGTGGGTGTCTTGGTGATGTAGTTATCCACCACAGGTAATCTATCTGTGACGACAACACCGTCCCAACGCTGATAAACGGGTAATCTGAAACTAAGCCATGGAAACAATTTTGCCTCTAACGAGGTATACAGTGAGATATCTAAATTATTTTCAATAAAGCATTTACCAAAAATTTTCAAATGACCCACTGAATCGGCAATTTGTCTTTCAATTTCTAAATTCATCATCGCCATAGCGTCGACCTCTTTAGTGATATCCAGTATCAATTTCAATCTCTGCTGCTTAGACATGGTGCGTAATTTAGAATTGGCCCTTCTCAGCTTATACATCTCGCGCTCATATCTCTTGCGGTCCTTGGCTAGTGGGATCACATATTGCAAATCTTGTAAATTGTCAATTTGCCAGTCCGGGTTGAATTTGTACAACTCGTGGAAATACGATCCACATTTGGTGGACATGGGCAATTTGGCGAAACTGTTCACTTCGAAAGTATCTATTAAATGTGAATAAGTTGTACCTTCGCCGGAATTAGCCATAGTTTTGAACTCATTTGACCGATCATGTATGAAAATATAGTAAATCAGCGCTGTGATTGAGATGAGCACTAAAAGTAAAAGCTTTGTCAACGGTTTAAGTCTATGGTATTTTCGTATTAAACTCATCATATATACTATATCTATATATATAAATCGTATATCTCGAGTAATCCTATAAATATATAAAATCTAAATAAGTTAAACATTTTTCCTATATTGATCGAAAATGGTATATATTCATAGGCATTATCAAATAGGCGTTGTTATTAAACTATTCAATAACAACAAATATAACCACAGCCCTCGCGCACCGATTTTCCCATTGAGTTATTTATATTCTTTATATTATATTACAATTACGTTAAGTAATTACTAACAATATCGCCACGTGTGATTGCCATGTTTGGTTATATGTTGTATTTTGATTTTTAATTGGTGTATATTATCTGTCGCGGTTTATACTGTTAATTTACTCCATAATATCTATTTGAAAACATAAATTTGACAGGATGATGCATGTCAATTAGATGCATGTCAATTAGTCAAGTTCGCTAATCAGTTTATATTACTTCACTCATACAACACTCCCCAGAGATCGATACTGAAAATTGCCAAGAAATTCTAACAGCTTCGCTCCCCGTTACAGGCCCAATAACGGTGTACGAATTAATAAAACCGCGCTTTTCCCAGCATCCCCTTCCTAATTCGGCATGCGTTTCTCCATCTGGGTATTCTTTCCCAATTTGTCCATTTCTTTCATTCTCTTGATGAATCATCGTGAAAAAAATTGTGTAAGAGAGATATTTTAGTGAATACAAGTTTACAATATTGAAATTTTAAGTGGAAAATATTTGGGATAATGTCAAGTTCACCTGCTTTTTCAACAAGGTCCGAGGGACTCAAAGAAGGTTGGATAGTGCAAAAATTCGGTGGTACTAGTGTTGGAAAGTTCTCTGAAGAGATCGTTAATGATATAGTGAAAGTCACCTCACAGACAAATAGAGTCACTATTGTATGTAGTGCTAGATCTTCCAGCACTAAGAGCGAGGGTACTACCTCACGTTTGTTGCTGGCTGCAGACTTGGCTACTGAAGATAAGGATTACGAATCATTGTTGACAAAGATCTTAGATGACCATGTCTTGAATGCACAGACAAAGATCAAGAATTTACAATTACAAAAAACCTTGGTAGAAGAGACGAAATTCGAGATAGATGAAGTACGTAAATTATTACACGCCTCACAAGTCATTGGAGAGATCTCACCAAAGACCTTGGACGCTATCATGTCATGTGGTGAGAAATTAAGTTGTAGATATATGGCATGCTTATTGAACGATAATGATTGTCCTGCAGAGTACGTCGATTTATCGTTATTGATCCCACAAGGTTACGATATCTCAAATGGGTTCGATGCAAGTTTTTATAAATATTTATCTGACTCCTTAGCTGATATCATCTCGAAGATTGATTTCGATAAGATTCCAGTATTGACTGGTTATTTCGGTATCGTGCCTGGTGGATTATTGAACGGTGTTGGTAGAGGTTACACCGACTTGTGTGCTGCGTTGGTGGCTGTCGGTATCGGTGCTGATGAATTACAAGTATGGAAGGAAGTCGATGGTATATTCACCGCGGATCCAAGAAAGGTACCTACCGCCAGGTTATTACCTAGTGTCACACCAGATGAAGCCGCTGAGTTGACATATTACGGTTCAGAGGTCATTCACCCATTCACTATGGAGCAAGTCATCAAGCTGAAAATTCCAATTAGAATCACCAATGTCATGAATCCATCTGGCGAAGGTACTTTGATCTACCCAGACAACGTTGCCAAGAAAGGTGAATCGACACCACCACATCCACCTACGGCGATGGAAAAATTACCACCTTCCATCTTCACAAAGAGTAAGACCGCTACGGCGATCACGACAAAGGATAATATCGCTGTAGTGAATATTCACTCAAATAAGAAGACTTTGTCTCATGGGTTCTTAGCACTGATTTTCTCTGTATTGGATAGATATAAATTAGTCGTTGATTTGATCTCCACTTCAGAGGTTCATGTGTCAATGGCGATTTATAATAATCTGGATTCCAAGAAAGACTTGAAAAAAGCCGTCGAAGAGTTGAAAAGATTTGGTCAAGTTGATGTCACACATAATTTAGCTATTGTCTCCTTAGTGGGAAGACACATGAAACAATTGATTGGTATCGCTGGTACAATGTTTAAAGTATTAGCAGATGAAAAAATCAATATCGAGATGATAAGTCAAGGTGCTAATGAGATAAATATCTCTTGTGTTATAAATGAGGTTGATTCATTAAGACTGTTACAAGCTATCCACGCTAAGATCCTCGATGAACCACAGTTATCAGCTATACATACAAGAATAGAAAGTTTAAAACTTGAATAGAAAGATGTATATTTTATTTATACTAATTAATTTAATTTGTAAATATCCCTACTTAAAATGCAAAGATTTGATCACCCAGTTTAGAGACAGGCTTAGCCTTTGCGAAACCCAAATTAACAGCATTCTTCTTCATTGCACTAACCATTAATGGAGGACCACATAATAACAATTGAGAACTTGGAGATGGCTTTGGCAATTTAGCTTCCATCATGTCTTGGGTGATATAACCGGATTCACCAGTCCAAGTCGAGGATGGCTTGTCTAAGATATAAGTAACTTTGATGTTTGGATTGTTTTGCATAATTAAATCTAATTCCAGTTTTAACAATATATCTTCTTCGGTGACATTACCATATAATAAGTGAACTTTTGTGTGATCAGATGGGTTTCTTGCAATAGCAGTGATGATTTGATACATTGGTGTTATACCAGTACCACCTGCGATCATACCGAATTCTTTAACCATATTTGGTTCATAATTGAAGAAACCCTTTGGACCTCTAACTTTAATAGTTTCACCAATTTTTAAATTATCAATAAATTTGGTAACATTACCATTTGGATAAACTTTAATCAATAAATCAAAATATCCCTTGGCGTCATCAGTTGAAGTTGGAGTATATGATCTAACAATTTCCTTACCATTAATTTCACAACCAATTGAGATATGTTGTCCAATTGGCAACCCTAAGACATCGTCAGATCTTGGTAAACCGAATCTGTACACAGCAGAGTTATGAGACAAGACCGATTTCAGAATCATTGGGAATTCTTGAAACTCGTCCGGTTTCAATACTTTACGATCCTTCTTAGCGAATAATAAAGCGTATCCGGCATAGAGAACGACAAATGTGGCACCACCTGCAAGTACCAGAGTACTGTTGAGTAAAGATAACATGATGAAGAATATTTTATAATGACAATTGAATCAAATCAAATATAACTTGTAAATTATTTGGATCTTAATGTATTAATATTTGGAAAATCAAAATATTTCAATTTTACAAAAAAATTATTAGTTTTTACCAATTTAAGTTAAACAAATCAGAAAAAAATTAACATAAAAGTAGTGTATATACTGATTAATTGGGGCTTAATTAGGTAGAAGAATCCGATATCATTTACGTTAAGGTATACTTGATATGTTAATGATATTGGACTTCCATGGATTAGTTCTCTGATAACTTGTTATCTATTACTCAATAAAGGATGAAGAATACGACTATATATATGCACTTTTTATTATTGTATATTAATTATTCTATATCAAATATATATTTTATATCTAGAAAAAATGAAACCATACTTCCGTAGAAATTACCTTGTAAACCTTATAAAACAAAACTAAACTTTAACAAGCTTCCAACCAACTAGCATATAACGACAAATGGCAAATGTCAAAGTACCCATAAACGATAACACTGCAGAGAAAATTGACATATTTCTGTAACCGGTGATACTTGCGTTATCCCCAATAATGGCACCACCTATAGGTAAACCCACTAATAACGCAAAACTCACTACGCAGTAACCTGTTCCGTACCTCTTACCGAAATCTTCAGTCTTACTGATTTGACCATAACACACTGGGGTAAGTGATAATGTAGATCCACAACTGAAACCGTAAAGACCACTGAATGCGTATAACAGTTTCAAATTAGTACCAAAGGGGATCCAAAGTACGCAACTCAAGATAACCATAAGACAAAGGGATACTAGCATGACATTGAATCTACCGATTTTATCTGCGAAAAATCCAGGCAAGTACCGTCCCGGTGCGCCAGCAGCGGACATGACAGTGACTAAGATATACGCCGTGGATTCATCAACGCCAACAGCCATTGCATATGATGCAAAATATGTGAATACTAAGAATAATGATAATTCATTGAATAAGATCGAGATAGTTAACCAGAAAAACACTTTATCTTTGAATTGACTAATATCGATTGAATTCTTAATTTCAATCAAGATTTCCTTTGGTGAAGTCTTGACGTCTTTTATCTGTTGATCAGTCCAACCTTGTTTTTTCAAATTGTTATACCTAATCTGTTCAGATCTGTCTTTTGCGAGGATAATTGATATACAAAGTAAACTCAAACAGACAAATCCTAGGATCCTCATAGCCCAAGGGAACCCTACTTTTGGGTATAAGGATCTTAACATTAAGGGATAAGTGACACCACCTACACTAGCACCGGCCATGGCAAAACCGATAGTCATACCTCTTTTCTTCAAGAACCAATGTGACACGACACCGATTAAGGGGGTCATTAAGCAACATGTACCAACACCAACACATATTCCGAAACTTAAAATGAATTGCCACACTTCCGTGGCGTTAGTGGTACCAAATATCCCCAGTGCAAATAACAATATAGCTATGAAAAGTGGTATTCTTGAACCGGCATAGTCAAATAATGGACCCACTACGAACCCACCAAAAAATGATAAGAATGTGAATATTGAAAAGATCCATGTCACCGTAGAGACTTTAACATCAGCTAATTGATTGTTCTGGATATAAGACTGGATAACTCCGGTGGAGTTCAATATCCCAGATCCACCAAGCAATCCAAGAAACAGTCCCAACACTACGCTATATGCCGTGATGCCACCGTCGGGGAAATCAGACTGGTTGTCGAGTCCCATCAAGAGATTCTTAGACGAAGAAGATGAGTCATCATCATCTTCAACGTTCAGTGCACCATTTTGTCTGTACGATATAACTTTCTCTTCAAAAGCTGTGGATTTTCCTGCATTGAATTCAATATCTTCCATCTCGTACTCTTCCTCCCTCTGATGAACCAGATCTGGCCCTGACACACTTGAAGAACCAATCATTTTGATATATATAAATTACTCATCAGTATGTCATTTTAAATAACCTTATCCAAAAATTTTCCTTCTTGGCGGTTATTAACCGTTACGGATCTGCCATCTCTGATAAAGAACAAAAGATGTAAAAATTCACGTGTCTGTTAATTGTTTATGTTTAGAGAAAAAAAAATCAAATTTAATTAAAACAAAGAGAGAACAAGAGAATTTTGGCGTTTGTTTTGAAGAAATATTCAGAAAATATTATACAAAGACTATGCCTGGAGAGATCATAACATTGCAGACAGGTCAGTGTGGGAACCAGACAGGGTCGCGGTTCTGGCAGCAGTTGTGTGCAGAGCATGGGATCTTGCCTGATGGGACAGGTGTGCCTGCTGATTTTACAAGAGATGATCAAACCGATATTTTTTTCCAACAAGATGATAATAATAGGTATACTCCAAGAGCTATATTAGTAGATATGGAACCGAGAGTGGTGAACGATATCACGAGGAAGTACTCGATGTTTAATTCCAAGAATGTTCATTTGGCTGCTAATGGAGGTGGTGCTGGTAATATATGGGCTCAGGGGTTTCAATACGGACAAACACATATTGAAGAATTGTTGGATATCATCGATAAAGAGATGGACAGTTGTGACTCAATGGAGGGGTTCCAATTGATCCACTCTGTAGCGGGTGGAACTGGATCAGGTGTCGGTTCCAAATTGTTGGAATTATTATCTGATAGATATCCTAAGAAGATCAAAACGACATTCTCAGTGTTCCCAGGGATGGATCAGACTTCAGATGTTGTTGTACAACCTTATAACACGGTGTTGACATTGAACAGGTTGATCGAGAATAGTGATTGTAGTGTGGTATTTGATAATTCTGCATTATTAAATATTGCATCAAAGAATTTACAAATACCAAATCCATCATTTGATGACACAAATCAATTAATCTCAACAGTGATGTCAGGTTTTACCAATACTGTAAGATTCCCAAGTTATTCATTTAATTCTATAACATCATTGGTGTCAAGTTTAGTACCCACTACAGATCTTCATTTCGTGATACCATCATTTACACCATTCACTTCAGATTTTGTTACACACGCAAAGGAAATTAGAAGAAGTACACTGTATGATGTGATGTTAGAATTATTAGATAAGAAATTGAAAATGGTTAAATCTGATCAAGGTGCTAATATCGCAGTGATGGATATCTTACAAGGAGATATTGAACAATCAGATATTGAAAAACTGCTTACCAAGGTAGAACAAAGAATGGAATTTGTTCCATGGACCTCGTCATCTATAAATATCGCGATACTGAAGAGATCAAAATTTTTCCAAAATAAATCACAAGTTAGTGGATTAATGTTATCAAATTCTACATCAATTTTACAATTATTAAATAATGTTGTTTCACAATATGATAGATTAATAAGTCGACAAGCATTTGTTGAATCGTATAAGAAGTATGATTATGATAGATTTGATATAATGGATGAATTTGAAAATAGTAGAGAACTGGTCGAAAGTTTAATTGAAGATTACACTAATAGTGAATCGATGAAATTTCTCGAAGATGATGAAGACGATGACGGTGATGAAATGATGCAACCTGTATAATAAGTAATAAAAATTTCAATATTAAAGTCGTGGATTTAAATTCATAGATAATGCACCTGCAATAATTGACATATCGCACTACTAGATCGCCATAGATAAGAAACCATGCTGTTATAATGATAATTTACAAATCATAGATGTAACCAGTACTAATTAACGGTATCTCCATTAGATATAGAGGATAATAGATATACAAATTGCCGCCTTAACGTAACCATCATAGTATCTAGTGATCTATCGGCCAGTTAATTGTAATAGATAAGAGTCACTGGATAATAGAATTAAAATATCCGGTAATCTTAGTGCCACACGCGCAAACAGCGAATTTGAAATTAAATTTAATTATAAATTCACCCACAATTACTGTTAATCTTTGTAATATAATAATTCATTATATTATTTAAATCGTATTGATCGTTATAATATTTATCAAAGATGTCAGATTTTAAATTAGATCATTTAGTCTCAAAGAGAGCAGCAGCTAGAATTACCACACATTTTGCTCAAAATAACCTTCCAGACACAGTTAAGGCTCATCCAAAACCATTGAGTCTTGGTGGTGGTACCCCTAATCACGGTTTCTTCCCAGTCGAATCCATTCTGATCAATTTGATCGATGTGCCATTCGGTAAAGAGGAACCTTTGACTCCATCGGATTCCACTGATGATTTGAAACCAATGTCAAGAACCGCTATCACTCCTTCTGTCACTACTGATTCAAAGGAAATTATCGATTTGAAAACTGGTTTACAATACGCTTCGATCGAGGGTTTAGATCCGTTATTAAACTTTGTCACTGATTTTGTCGGTAAAGTGCAAAAACCAATTACACCAGATTGGAAAGTCGTATTGAGTAATGGTGCAGGTAATGGTTTAAATAAAGTTGTTGATTTATTTATTGATCCAGGTGACGTGGTCATGGTTGAAGAATTCACTTTCTCCCCTTTCTTGTCAAGTGTCAAGAACGCAGGTGGCTCTGCGGTGCCAGTTAAATTGGATTTCTACGGTGATGGTATCGATATCGAATATATGGAAAATTTATTAGCTAATTGGGATTCCACTTACCCTGGTAAACCATTACCAAAATTGTTATATACAATCCCAACTGGACAAAATCCAACTGGTTTGGTACAAAGTTTAGAATCAAGAAAGAAAATTTACGCTTTAGCTGAAAAATACGATTTCGCTATCTTGGAAGATGATCCATATGGTTATTTAACTTTACCATCATACAAAGATGTTAAGAGTGGTAATTACGATATGAATAAGAAATTATCAGTCGACGAATTCATTAACGATATCTTCAGCCCATCTTATTTATCTATTGACACTTCAGGAAGAGTCGTTAGAGTGGAAACTTTCTCAAAAGTCTTTGCACCAGGTTTAAGATTAGGTTATATCGTTGGTAATAAGAATTTCATGAAAGTGGTGAATAATTACTCAAACATTTCAACAAGATCACCTTCAGGGCCATCACAAATCTTAGTTAATAACGTTATTAAGCATTGGGGTGGTGTTAACGGGTGGTTAGAATGGATCTTAAAAGTTAGACAAGAATATATCATTAGAAGAAATGTAATGTTAGATGCATTATACGATTCAGAACTGTTCAAGAAAAATTACATCTCAGTACTTGATCCTAAAGCTGGTATGTTTGTTTCTGTGATCTTGAATTATGATACCTCAAAATACACCCCTGAGCAATATGCTTTATTAACTAAGAAAGATTTAATTTATAAGACAATTGAAAAAGGTGTTGAAATTGTTCCTGGTCCAAATATGGCTTTTAGTCCATTAGCTGATGAACATTCAAATTTTGTTAGATTAACAATTGCATCTGCAGCTGATCATGATCAATTAACTGAACTGACAAAGAGATTCACAGCATCAGTGGAACTGTTATTCGCTGAAATTTGATCGAAATTACTAAAAAAATACATATATAATATATATTTAATATAGAATAAATTAAATTGTTTATTTGATTTTGTAATAACCATATAAGAACATATATAATAGCATATAGATAAATAGCTTAAGAAAATAAAAGCCACAAGGGCAAAAGAATCATTAAAATGAAGTTAATGTATATATATATATACTTAAAAGCTTAAATTGAGTAATTTTTTATAATAATCAGTTTTTGATAAAACGTATTGTAAATATTTATTATTACTTTCGAAATTTTCACCATTAGTTAAAGCTTGTTGATAAATATTTTCGACATTACCAATAATTTGATCTGAATACACGGTACCGTGTTTAACATCCTTAGCAACGAGATTATATAAATTAACTAAATCAACTGTGAAAAATTCTAAACCTCTAAAATAGATAACGATACCTAAGACGACAAATGACATGACTGACATCAATTTAATTAATTGTATAATTGATTTAACCATAAAGATAAATAAATTCTTAACAAGGTAAATTGATATGATCAGCAACGTAATACCAATCACTGAAATTGAAATTTCTGGATATTGTGAGACAACATTTGCAGTGACTGAAGTTAAATGGAAAGTGATCGCAGTGATTAATGAGTACAATTGCAATGCAACGATTTGTCCATAATGGAACACTTGATCTTGAATCTGTGACATCTTTATTTACTTAATTTCAATTAAATTCATGATGGCAATAAAAGAAAAATGTTGTTTGTTTATTTTTTTGATTTACCAGGTAGTGTGCTGGGTGACCAATTTTGGAATTCTTTAGAATTTTTTATTTAAAAGAGTAAAGCTCAGGTTTATTACAAATTGTGAGAGGATATATACAAAGTTATATCTCAAATAGTGTTATATTATCATATATCACTTTAATCTATCACATATATAGACCTATTCAGTTAGGTTTTGTTCACTTCACATATACACTTTTTTTTCATTTCCAGTTTTACTTTTATATACAGATACAGAATAAAATTATACAAATTAAAAAATAATTACTAATGGCAACAACTGTTACAGATACCAAGAATAATAATACCACACCAGCTTATAATGGACCGAATTTGAATGTGATATTGACGTGTCCTGAGTGCAAGGTATTCCCACCGGAGTTAGTTGAAAGATTTAGTGAAGGTGATATAGTTTGTGCATTATGTGGGTTAGTGTTGAAGGATCGTTTAATTGATACCAGGTCAGAATGGAGAACTTTCTCCAATGATGATCAAAACGGTGATGACCCATCGCGTGTTGGGCAACTGTTTAATCCACTTTTAGATGGTGATCAATTAGGTACGGTGATATCATATGCCAAAGAAAATACAAGAGCTAGTCGTGAATTAAATAAGACACAACAAAAGGGTATTGTGGATAAGAAAGACAATCTTTTGCAACTGGCTTATGCGAAAATTTCACAACTTTGTGATGGATTTCACTTGCCAAAGATCATTTCTGATGGTGCAAAGGAAATTTATAAATTTGTTAACGATGATAGAACTTTAAAGGGGAAATCACAAGAGAGTATAATGGCCTCTGCAATCTTCATCGCTTGTAGACGTGCTAAGGCAGATCGTACTTTTAAAGAAATTTGGTCTTTGACTAACGTGCCAGAGAAGGAAATTTTCAAAATATCAAAACTTATTAACGCTATACTTCGAGAAAAATCAGAAAGTGGTATTCAAGTCGCTACCCCAACACCATCATTGACAAGTGCTGAGGATCTTACTGGAAGATTTTGCTCTAATTTAGGTTTAAAACCACAAGTCGCCAGTGTTGCAGAACATATCGCTAAGAAATCGAAAGAAGTTGGTGTCTTGGCTGGTAAGTCCCCAACGACGATCGCCGCTGGGTCCATCTATATGGCTGCCATTGTGTTGAAAGTTCCTATAGATACCGCAAGAATTAGTGATAAGATTGGTGTAAGTAGTGGTACTTTGAAGTCCACGTATAAATCGTTATACGCTAAGAGACTGGTATTATTAGAAGGTTTAAATAATATCAATATGGATGATTTACCTGAGATTTAATCTATATATTATATATCTATAATCTATATCTATCTATATCTGTATCTCTGTATCTCTGTATCTCTGTATCTCTGCATCTTATTCCATATTTGAAATAAAAGGCCGATAAAAAAACAAAGCGAAAAAAAAATTGTCTCGTCCAAATTGATTAGAAATTATTATTTATAACTGTTATCTAACATAGATATATACTCGACGATATAGATCAAATAAGATGTCATCAGTTGTACCCCAATATACTAAGAAGGAGATCCTTTCATTATACAGATCATGTCTTCGTTATTCAGGAAAATTTGAGAATTACAATTTTAGAGAATATTTTTTAAGAAAGACAAAGGATACATTTAGACAAAATTCCAAGATTGAAAATGAAGAAGATATTCACAGGTTTATGGTGAAAGGTAAGAACGATATGATGTTATTAAGGAGACAAAGCACGATTTCTCAAATGTACCATTTCGATAAATTAGTTGTGGAGAAATTGTAAGCATGAAAGAGAGATACATACACAGACTGTTAATAGTTTACTCTCCCATTTATTTATTTGTATAAAATTGGAGTTATTTAAATGATTGTGAGTGTGATGGGGGATCACTATATATTTGCCACCATGGATAATTAATCAACAGAGGTATTACAAGAATTATAAGATTTTATCTTATATATAATTATATAAATATATTCCTTATACACCCAGATCATATAGGTACAATCTCCAAACTTGTATTTAACGATATCATATTAATTCGTAATTGACATATAAAGTATTCATGGTAATTGTGATACAGTATAATCTTTATCATCTCTTTATCCGATGAGCAATGAAAAAAATTATTTAAAAAATAAAATTTTTATCCCATTAAGATATTGCAATATTTATTGATATATCATATAAGATAGACATAGATATAGATATGGGAGTACTGTTAAAGGATCTGCAAATAAAGACAAAGAGCAACGCTAACAAGAGGCGGCGTAAGAAGAGAAGAACTGAAGATTTTTCATCAGATTCTTCCTCCTCTTCATCATCAGAATCAGAATCAGAATCTGAACAAGTAGATAACGATATCGTTGAAGATACAGTAAAGCCACTGACTGTCGAGGTATCGTTATCCGGTATAGATTTCAATCAAGATTCATCCTTCAAATCGGAGTCAGTATCGAATGATACCAAATTGAAATTATCTCATATACATATAACGAATCATAACAATATACAAACTACAAATAAAGAAGATATATCGAAGATATCCGAAGATTTAATAGCTGAGGAAGAGCAATTAAGACAACAGTATTTGATCAAGATGATGACGGAGTACGATACAGAATTGGATGAATTAAGAGTTAAACCTGATTTTACCGCTAAGTCATTACCATTATTAGCAAAATTATTGAAAAATGGTGGTAACGTATTTGATGATGATAGTTTAAAGACAATTTTAAAGAATTAGATTATGTACATTATAAAAATTAATTACTTCTTATAAACCTTGTTCTTCCCTTTTTAATTCTTCATCCTCAACTTCTTCAATAGTAATTCTTCTCTTCGAGGCAGCTTGCTCTTGAGTTTTCAATATTTTCGGGATAGTGACTTCTAATAATCCATTATTATAAACAGCTTTAATCAGATCATCATTGATCTTAGGCAAAGTTGGGAATTTGATATTTCTTTCAAATGATCCAAATCTTTGTTCACTGACTTTGATGTATTGATCATTAGCGATATCGGCATCATGATACTTGTTTTTGATTTCACCTTTAACCACCAAGTCATGTGACGTTGGATGGAAATCCACATGGAATGAATTCTTGTCTGATCCAGGGATAGATACAACGACTAAATAATTTTCAGGCATATCATAAACGTTGATTGGTGGTGAAAATGGTAAGTTCTTATTCAATTGTGGTTTACTTACTTGTAAGGGATCTAATTTTGGTGATGGTGCCGAGGCATGCAAATTCAAAATTGATTTCTTTCTTTGTTGAATTGATGGTCTCTGGGGAGCAGCCTTTGGTTCTTCCACAACTTTCTCAGCTACAGCAGGTTTTACAGTCTCTTCAGGGGTTGGAGTTTCAGTGTCCAGCTTCAATGGTAAATTTTTCCTAGTTGGTAACTCCTCTTCAGGGTAAGGTAAATTGATACCTAACAAATTCAACAAGTCAACAGCACTCTCTGCAGGGTGTGGGGCTCTTGGAAGTGAAGGACGACGTTGCAATTGAGGTTTCACTGGAGTTCTACCGTATGGTGACTGCTGAGAACGCAAGGATCTGTATGGACCATCCCCATATAACGATCTATACAACAGATCTCCCGCAGCATTGACATCATCTTCTTGAGTTCTTGATTCCTCCTCCTCCTCATCATCATACTCATCATCATCCTCCTCTTGATCTTCTTGAGGGATGTTGAAGTAATAGTAAGGTTGTTGTTGTGGTTTTGGACGTTGATAATAACCGTTAGGGTAAATCGGATGCAGATATTGCGGCGCTTGGTATCTTTGAGGTTGCTGAGCTGGTTGTTGACGACGTCTGCTCAATGAGTCGATGAGATCGTAAATTGTGAAATAAGATGGATCGTAGAAGCTCATTTTGTTAAGATAATTGAGTAATAAAATTGAATGTTCAAGTGAATTAATTTTCCAATTGTTCTGTTAAAATGGAAATTGAGAATTGCCTTTTTATAAAATTGCGCTTTGACACAATTCAAATAAATCTGGAACTTTCTATTAAATAACTATACAACAAGATACAAACTTCTATACAGGTCTAAACGTTTGTTGATTCTGTTAAATACTCATTAACATTTAAATCATTATCTTCTGTATCGTACAGTAAAGGTATACCAGTTTGTCTTTGTACCTTAGCGATATACTCTTGGGGGAAATTTTTCACTATAACGTGAATGTGACTGATATTACGTACACTTTGTAATGCGGTCCAATTTCTAAACCAAATGACATTTGACAGTGGTATTTGAAGCCATTGGATGAAAGTTTTTTGAACGTATCTTTCAATTATAGCTCTCGTGTCCAGTGAGATATCACCCAAAGTGCTATGAGGATCAGATTTGATATTAACTTTTGTCCAAACTACCCAATGCATTACATCTGGTTCAAAATAGTATGGGAAATCGTTTAATAAGATCTTGATGTCTTGGGCATTACCTAATAACCTAGGGTCCAGTGGCACTAACTTGATCACGTTGGGTAAATTATTTATATCGTCGACTTGATCTAACACCGAGGGAGGGGCCCATTGTAATTCATTTATAATTAAATGACTGAAAACAGTCTTGTTTAATTCTTTTAAATCTTGTTTTGATTGATTATATTTTGCCATAACATCTGGGTGACGTCTTAAATGCAGGATATCATTATTTGACACTAATCTCTTCAACTCGTCCCATGTGATCACTCCTTCTCCTGACATCTTGATTGACCTGTATCTGTATATCTGACTTTTATCTATAAAATTGATTGTATTTATCAATTACAGTAAAAGATAAAGTATTTTGTTTTTTTTACCTTTTTTTATATCCGGTGTTAACAGCGTATTATACGGTATAGGATACAGTATAGGATGTACGATATAGTATCGGATCTGATATATGGTATCTGATATCGGATCTAGTACCTGCTATATCGTATCTGATTCACCTTACTCCGTCTTCAAATTCAAATCAAAGATTATCATATAATTTTCATATAATTCCCTAGTTATTTACGATTTACGGCCAAGAGATGAGATAACTTAAATATACAAATCACTGACGTGAATCAACTTCAATTAATAAATAGTCTATAAAATTAATTTTCAAAACCTTGCTTTGCCACTTTATCCGCTTCTACTTTTGCTATCTCTGGATCAAGATAATAATAATTACCTATTGGATTGAAATTTTTATCTAGTGTGATAACCATTGGTATACCATTAGGGATATTGATATGGACTATATCGTCCTCACTTATCCCGTATATATGTTTCACCAAGGCTCTCACAACGGAGCCATGTGTCACTATGAGGACAGTCTCGTGTGTGGGTAATTTTGGTTTGATCACGGATTCATAGTATGGTAACATTCTAGTCAATACCATTTGTAATGATTCACCTCTAGGTAATTGGTCAATCGAAACATCACAATCGATTTTATAACGATCATCGTCTATAGAACAGAATTCATCACCTAAATCACTCTGTGGTGGACATCCTTTGAAAGCTCTACGCCAATACATATATTTTTCCTCACCAAACTCCTTTAATATCTTATTCTTTGTTTGTCCTTGTAATTTACCATAATGTCTTTCATTCAATCTCCACGATCTGTATATATCTAAATACTGTTCATTCAATTCTTCTAATAGGATATTAGCAGTCTGACAAGATCTTGTTAATTTCGATGTAAAACAACATCTAGGTCTTAATTGTGTATTGTCCTTTATTAGTTCAGCTGAATGAATAGCTTGTTCTTTACCTTTATCAGATAATGGTATATCAACCCAACCACAAAATAAATTCGACTTGTTCCATTCACTTTGTCCATGACGTAGTATTATTATCTTATATTGAATCTCTTCAGTCATTGTCATCTATGATCCTGAGTAATTGAATAGTTGTATGGTAAGTATCATATATTATAACAGTTAATCACCTGAAGAAATTTAGAAAAAAAAGATCAACTGATGAGATTTATAATTTATATTATACTGTGTTTTACCACGAGATTAAAGATCTAGATTTGGATTAGTTATAACAGAAGGTATACAGAGCTTACTTAGTAAGATCAATTGACGTTAAAGCTTATTCAATCTCATAGGCTACTTTATCTATTTTAAACTGTCTCAATAAGATACAATTGATCTTATATGCTTTATCTTGTATAATTTATCTACTTTATCTAATTTATTCAATTCATCTCTATTTCATCTCTATATCACTTTCTCTCATTGATCTAGAGTGATCTATCGTGGTAACTCATTGCGATGTATGAGATAATATGACGTACAAGATATAAAGATATCGAAATAAATTCTTTTTCTTTAATAACAACAATTAATAATCAAATAATGATTAAATACATTACACGGACCACACATATAATCAAGAATCAAACTAGGTATGCCCATCTTGGTAGAGACTCCGATATCAAGACTATAGAGTTATATTACAAAGTGACAAATAACGCAAAAGTGGCGAGTGTACTACGTGAAACTGCCAATATCTTAATAACAAAGGGTTTTACACAGCTGACATTAACACCACAACAACAATTAAGATTGATAAGTGATAGAGATATAATTCAGAGTCTTGATAAATTTAAGAGAACCTTGGATGAGGAAGAGATTAAATTTGATTTAACTGATTTTAATAATTTTTTAAAATTTTTCACAAATGATAAATATATAATTGAGAATTGAATTATGGTGTATATGGTATGGTAATGAATAAACTTATTTAATATTAATTACCCTTATATGTAAATATATCAATTATAAAATATAATTACAATTTGATATATTCGGATTTAATATAAATTAAATTATTTTTCTCATGAAATTAGACCCTTTTCGCATATTTCCAAACCACACGATGGAAGAATCAGATTTCGTTCAAAAATATGGTGCTATCAACGTGGAGTATATCCCAGCAGTGCACAACAATCCCCTAATGACCAAACCCTACGCATTGAATTATTTCCATCAGGGGAAATTGTACCGTACTTCCAACGAGAGAGCGCCTGGTAAATTAGAATTATTCTTGGATTTGTTATACGTCGGTATTGTGGCCTCTATCGCTGAGCAACTGACCGAAAGGTGTGACGGCATAGCGTTATTGCAGTACTGTATCTTATTTATCCCAGTTTTCACCGTATGGTTGGACGTGACAACGTTTATGAATTATTATTTCAACGATGACTTAGTACAGAGGTTATTCTTGCTTTGGATAACTGCTTTGCTTATGATTTACGCCAACAGCACCGCGTTCGTCACGGAGTCACATAAGGCCACTGCGATGTGTGTTGTGCCATATATCCTATGTCGCACTTCACTGGCTGTCGGTGGGTTGATTGTTAGCGTTTATGAGCCTAAGCATAGAGAGCAATTAAGATTATTCTGTATTTCAGTGCTCATTATCAGTCCCATTTATATCGTGGTGATCTTTATTGGGAACAGAGCTAAAGTCGGGGTCTCAATACTGTTATTAGTTTGTGAGCATGTGTGTTATATGATATCATCGCACCCTGCTACAAAACAGAAGTTGAGAGTTCAGTATGGAACTGCATTGAATATTGAACATTTTGTCGAGAGGTTTTCATCTTTTTACATCATCGCAATTGGTGAATTTCTTTACACTATTGTAAGTGGTCACCCCATCGGAGAAGGTATCACTGTTAAATTATGGAAAGCAGTAATGATACTAATCATCGCGTATATCTATATGTGGTTATACTTCAATGGTGATTGCAGCAATAAGCTGGTTCACGCATTGAGACGATCACTGTTCACTGCTATACTGTGGATTTACTTACATGTGCCTTTGATTGCTAGTTTGATCTTGTCTGCTGATGCAGCACTGGAATTACTCGTGATGGATGAGGTTCATTTGCGGAAAGAGTACGAAGAAGAGTTGAGTTTGTACGGGTTGGCTTTTAATTTCAGTGGTGGGTTACTGGTTGCGTTGTTGAGTTTATCGTTATTAGCGTTATGCGATAAACCCATGAAAGATGGTCAAAGTTGTAGAAGAAGAGAACAATTCTTGAGAATCTTGCCTAGAATACCCACTGCGGCGATAATAGTGTGTTTACCATTACTGGAGATGAAACCAGCAAGACTCATTGGATTGACTACTATGCTTTTGCTGTTACTCTTCATACATGAGGTGTACCTTCTGTACCAAGCTGACAAGTACAGTGGTATCAGTATGTCTATAACACCAGACGACGCATCTGCCAATGGCACTGTATCTAATACTGAGTCGAGAAATTCTCAAATAGTGGGTAAAAATTCCGATATAGTTTTACGGGATTGAAACTTATTTTTCCCTAGTAATCAGTATGCAGGGCCCAGATCTGTCTTTCAACTGTTTGAAGCTTTATTTATAAAATATTTTGTATTTAAATTTATGTGAAATTGTATCTATCTTTTGTATTTCATCCTGATTACGTTATCGATATAGAATGATCTACGTTATTAATACCAATCCACTACATCCATCCCTTATTGACTAGTAGAAACGCCACACGAAAGCACATAATCACGGCTAAAGAGTAAGCTTTTTGGCACAGTGGGGCTGTCTCCCCCACAGCGTGGGCCAATCACAGCGCGTCTTATTGTCAGCACATAGTAGAACCTGTGTTTTTCTCCACGTGCACGACTTGCCAAAGGCTGACATAAATTCTTCTCTTTGTAATCAAAACATAAAAAAGAATGCAGCGTTAAGGAAAGAAAAAAAAAATTATTTTGATTTTGAGATACATATTAAAAGTGAGCTTTTAAGGAGCAACAAAAATTCACTTTAATATTTATTTTATTATAAAGATATAAAGATATATTCATTTATATTGATCAATCAATCCATTCTTCTTATTAAATAGCTGATTTCAACTTATCTTTCAATAAAGAAAGTTAAAGTTGTTCGTTTGAAATTATCTTACCTCATCCGCCATACACTATAGCAATCTAGGCTCCTTATAAGCTTACAAAACAAAACACAAGATATATATATACAGGATAATTGCATAGAAATTTAATATATACATACATTTACGTGATAATGGTCTTGGTTTTACTAAAAGATGCTATCGCTAAAGCTGTGAATCCTAATAGAGATTCAACAACGCTTATTAACAGTAATGAAGTACAGAATTATGGTTCATCAGATGATGAGAGAAATGACGAAGAGAGACAGTTAATACCTAAGGATAATGATGAAGATGAAGATGATTCAAAAACAACATTATTTGGATTACTCTTCAAAAAAGTGGATCCAAGAGTAATGAGTGATGTTATTATTGGATTATCTGATGGTTTAACTGTCCCATTTGCATTAACTGCTGGGTTATCCTCCTTAGGTGATTCGAAATTAGTTATCACAGGTGGTATGGCTGAGTTAGTCTCCGGGGCAATATCAATGGGTCTTGGTGGGTTTTTAGCTGCAAGATCAGAATCAGATTATTATAAAAATGAAGTAAGGAAACAAAAGCAAGAATTTTTCCAAAAACCTGAATTACTAGGAGATGAAATATATGATATAATGGAAGAAATTGGAGCTCGTGATGACACGATTGAATTATTTATAAGAGATTTAGAAAAATCTCCAAAGCAAATGATTGATTTTATCATAAGATTTGGTAAAGGATTGGAGGAACCTGCAGATAATAGACAACTAACATCAGCATTAACAATAGGTTTATCATATTTTTTCGGTGGTTTTGTACCTTTAATTCCATATTTTTTCACAACAACAGTAAGACAAGGTTTAATTTTATCAATTTTATTAATGGCTTTTACATTATTTTGGTTTGGTTATATTAAAACTGTTGTTTCGATTGGTGATGATGTAAGTACATGGAAAAAGACTTCTGAAGGTTTACAAATGTTTTTAATTGGTTCTATTGCCGCCTCGGCGGCTTTTGGTTTGGTTTATTTAATTGAATAAATAGGTTATATAAATTCTTTATTTGCTCATTTTATATCTTTGTATATCTCATTATATTATATTTATTTATATTACGCATTTTCTTGGACATCAATAGGGATACCTTTTTTTATGTATAACTTGAATTCTGTATATTAATTAATTTTATAACACTTTATTTTCAAATATAATTCGATGCAATACCAAATTTTAAAAAATTCTCATCAATTAATGGATCAGGACAAAATTTACCTGCCATTATACAATGAACACTCATCTTCTCATGATACAGTAAATCAGTCAACAATTTAGGTGTAATTAAGAAATACTGACTAGTATTATCTGACAGACACGCGCTTTCGACAATTAATTTGTGCACTAACCTCTCATTTCTTGCATCCATACCTTGATTAATCTCATCCACTACCCGGAATGGCGTATTAGTGAGACCTTGTAACGAGTTCAAGAATATCGCTGTCGAGACACTCTTCTCACCACCGGACTGCGTTGTGCCGTCTAAGACAGTCAGCTCCTCATCTCGTCTGAATTGCACAAGGATCTCTAATCGCCAGTCAGCGTATGATTGTGGGTCCTGGTGTAAGCGAACTTCACCCAGTGGATATACTTTGGTGAAATTCTTATTGAAATTCTGTGATATGCTAGAGACTAATTTTTGTAAATTAGGTAGCCATGTCTGTTTGATTTCTTCAATTTGCTTATTATACATGTGCAGCATGGTTTGGTATTCGGGTAATCTTTGCTCGAAATCACGAATGCTCGTCTCGACTCTAGAGTATTTCACGATCGAGGACTCCTCAGCGTCACTGAAATTGTTCAATTCTCTACGGATGGTTTCGATTTTCAGTTGCATCTGCGGTTCATCGAATTCTCCTGCTTCCATATACGTCTTCGCCAACGTGGCAAGCAAGTCTCTTTCTTCCAGCGTGAGATCTCTATTCACCGCATCATTCAACTCTTTGATCTCACGACTCGTCTGTGTTTTCAACTCCTTGACGTGAGCACGCAGTTTCTCAACGTCTTCAGCTAGACTCAGCCTTTTGGACTCGGCATCACTACCGATTGCCTGGATAGAGACCCGTCTATTGTCCTGTTGCAATTTAGCCACTTTACGGAACACGATATCAGCTTTCACCTGGTCCAAATCTATTAACAAGTGAGCCAATTTGGAAATCAGTTTCAATTTTGACACAACTAAATTGCGTATCTTTGTATTTGTCTCCACTTTGATATCCGATTGATTCTCATTATTCAACTGCTCAATCTCTGATGATATCGTATCGATATCCTTACTGATTTGATCACATTTACTTTCCAGTTTCATATACCTATTTCTCCGTTCATGTGCCTTTTTTACTTCATCGTTGACAATTTGGTATTGTGACTCTAACTCGTTATAATCTTGTTTCTTCGATTCGTATTGAGCTTTCTCTTCTTCAACTTCATCTACAATAGCCTTCTGTCTCTCGGTTTCCAATTTCATATTGTTTTCAATCTTCTGTTTAGCGTCTTCTGATAATCCATTACTTTCAAAAAGTCTATATTTATAATTTAAAAAAGTCGCAGTAGAGTAACCGCGTTTATTACCATACACTGAATTAAAAGTTCTCAAGATTTGATCCCCCGACACAAATGTCTTTATTCTACCGTCATTTTGCACACTCTCTAACTGTTTCAGATCCAAGGGTCTTATCGACACGGGGATCAAATGGATCATATGCTGCTCACATAACATCTGTATAACTTGTTTAGGACCATCAATGAAATCGGTCAAGTAACCTTCGAACCCAAACAGTTTCAATTCTTGCCTTGACAAACATTCAGTTTGATCCATATTGAAATTCGATGAAATTTGTCTAAATGAAACGTTTAATTTCAATTTATCCAATATAGCTCTTGTGACATAATTATGATTCTCCTGTGATGTCGTGACTATGGCGAGTTGAGAGTCAAGTGATACCACATTACTCAATATCGTACCGTAACCCTTTTGGACACTTAACGACACAACAGCAGGTTCAAACAGACGTCCTTCGAATTTATCCTTTTGATTTCTCAAGAACTGTACAGCTTTTAAAGTCTTGGAATTTTGTGAGTACTCGTCAAACCCACTCAACACATTTAATCTATCCTTTGTATGTAACTGTCTCTTCATATCATTAATCTGTGCATCGAACTTCACTTCACGATCTTTAAGTAATCTCATTCTTCTCTTATGTGTCTCCATCTCGTCTCTTAGTTCGTTCAGAAGATTTTGTAATCGACTTCTCTCTTCGACTCGTTCATGTAATGAATCCTCAGGGGCTAATGCATCTTTGAAATCGGCTTTATTTCTTTCCCATTCTTTTAAATCGATTTGTAATTGCTCTAATTTCCTACTTTTCTTAACAATCTCTGTTAATTTTCTTCGAAGTTGTTCTTCTAAATTTGAGATATCAGAATCATATGTTTCACATTTTTCGGTGTATTGCTGCACTTTAGTTTCCAAATCAGACTCTTTTTGTTCTAATTTATTGATTTCATCACCTAATGAACTAGCACCATCGGCGAATTGGTTGATCAAATTTGATAAAGGTTTTATTTGCTCTTCAAATGACTTATACAGTCTGATCTTACGATCTCTCTCCACTTTAGCTTCTGAAAATTTCACCTTGGCATCCTGTATCTTGACAAAGGGTATTAACTTCTTATGTAATTGAAGATCTTGTTTCTTCTCCTGGTATCGTTTGAATTTTTCCACTTCCAGCAGTAATGATTCTCTTTCCTTTGTCAAATTGATTAATCTTGATTCAATATCACCTTTCTCCTTTTCGGCTTTAGTCAAGCCTTCAAATAGTTCGATGATTTTTTCATGCTGTTTCAATAATTCTCCATTCGAGAAAGACCTTTCAATTTCTTTCAACAACTCACTAGGTTTTTGACCTGCAAATTTAGATACTCGATCTTGTGCTAAAAATTGACAAAGACTACCCAATTGAATATCCAAAGAATGAACAAGTTGCTTAACTTGTCTCTCATTAGAATCACGATTATTCAATTTCCATGTAGATTTAGAGCTGTGGGCATCGATTTCACGTCGTATTAAGATACGTTCACCATCTTCCTTACCTTTCAATTCAATCTCAATGATAGCCGTTGACTGACCTTGCTTAACAAAATGAGAAAACTGCATTGTAGGTTTACCTAGATACTCCATCTTCCCTGCTAGTCCAATACATATAGCACACACTATTGTTGATTTTCCCGTTCCATTGGGTCCAATAATCATATTCAAGTTTGGTGCCATTTGAAACTCAGATAATGAATAAGACATGAAATTTCTCAACTTTATTCTCATTATAGATCCAGGAAGATAATCATGTGATTGATCCTCATTATTGAGCTTCCGTTTCTTATGCGGAGAGACGTACTGCAGTAGATCAATGGTCTCCATTTCGTGATGCCTGAAGAGTTTTTGTCTACTTTTTACGTGTGTGATTTGTTTTTTTTTTATGTCAAAATATTTACCTTTATCGCCATCCGTTGATGATGCTATGAAGTAGCGGTCAGCTTGATTAAGGAGTTGGACAAGGTCATTGGAGAGGATCTATCTCGAGGGTTTGGTTAAGAGGTGTATCAGATGCTGAATAATCATGATCAGGATTCAATTATAGTTGTTTTTACGAAAAATCCACCATATAGGTTGATGAATCTCATTTTATACTAATAGAGAGAGGAAGTCTTCGTGGATGAATCACATCTAAATGAGCTTATACAGTATTACTGTAGAATGGACAGACTAAAGTGCTTGAATGTTCAATTATCACATTATGATGCTCTAAAAGTTTTGCTGCTTCTCTGATTAAAGCAGTTCTGTCTGTGATTATCTCTTTATTTAACTACAAACTAAATAGTATTCAAGCCACTTCCACTACCTAAGATACTCCTCATAGAGTTTCACTGTGATATAATCTACCCATCTTGTTGATCTATCTTTTGATAATATCTTATGTTTAAAACTCAATATTTTGTTTGGACAAAAAAAAAAATCAAAACACAAATTTCTTTACAATTGAAATCAACTGAAATAAATCTATAAGCTAGACAAATTGCCACTATGTCACTCAAGAGGACTACTAGTCCACTTATTGATGACCCTCATAAGAAAAGAGGACGGCCTCCGAATTCAACGAGGATGGTTTCAGCCTTGCTGACCACTATGTCTCTTTCGAATATCGATATTGATCTACCAGATACACCCAGACCTTTTCATGTTGTTAATACGTTACCATTATCACTGGAAAAGCCAATTTATGATGATGAGCTCGGAGAGAATTTACTTTCTGTGAAGGATAGTGGATCTTTATATAATTCATTGATCATATCGCGTCAGAATTGGTTATATAACGATGATATGGCAGTATTTGAGAGATACTGGAGCAGAAGAGAAGATCTGATTGAAAAAGCCAATTTGGAACTGGCAAATGCTAGTATGACTACTGCTGAGGGTGAAGAAGCTTCTACACCTGTTCATCGTGAAGGTACCAGTAAGAGAAAGAATATGAATAAACTTTGTGAATGTGCCTTGCAACTAGGTCCACATTCGTTTGATATTCGTCTTTTCATATTGAAAAATGATGTAATAGAGAAAAGATTCACTGATGATCAGAAGGCTGAAGAGTTGAGGACTGGTATTAAAATCAAAAAGGAAGCTGATGACGACAGTGACGATGATAAAGAGCTGAATGATGATAAAGCTGGAGAGGAAACTGGTAAATCTCTGGTGATAGAGATTGATGATGAACTGCGAGAAGGCAGTCAATCAGCACCACCTGGAGATGGAGAGGAAAAAGATGCTGGAAACGCTGAAGAAGATGAAAAAACTAAACAGGGAAGTGATATTAAAAAAGAAGATACTGAGAAAGCAGCAGATGCGATTAATCTGATTAGCGTAGGCACAACTGACACACTGAAGAAGCCCAAAGTGAATGGCAAGTTCGATCCAGAGTCACTTGAATCTAAGAAAGACCTCACTGCTAGCAATAAAATGGAAGATTCAAGGTCAAAATTAGCAGCAGCTTCCATCAAGGAGTCTGCAAAGGTTACTAAAAAACCTAAACAATGGGCAAATGTTGTTAAACCAAAGGAAAATGTCAAGAAGCCAGATACTCCAGTCATCAAGGAAAGCGATCTGCTGCTAACGACTAAACCAGCCGCTAAACGTGAGATTCAACAGAATTTGGAGAATCATATTATGATTGCCAATCTTAATTCGTTGGCACGTACAAATTCCTCTTTGAATGACTTGATGAAGACAGTGGCATCAGGAAATGCAAACACGAAGCAAATTACAGAGTTTCAGAAATATATTGTTCAAGCAAAAGGTATGGGTGATCCTACAGGTAGCCATGCTAAAACCTATCAACTGCAAGTAAAACTGCACAAGATGGAGCAGAAACTGGCAGAGAAGAAATTGAGAAATGAAGAAAAACTGAAACAGCAGTTGGAAAGACAAAAGCTCAAAGATCTGAAAAAGGAGCTGAGACGTATTGAGAAAGAAAGAGAGAAGGAAGTTAAAGATGAATTGAAGAAACGTAGAAGAATTCAAAGACAAAAGCTGCGTGAACATACTTTAGAGAGAAAGAAACTGGATCCATCTCTTAAGATCAATAAGACTAAATTGACTACACTTCAAGAAAGATATTTGGAAAATGCTACTTTAGCTTTTGAATTTTCTGAAAATTCTTCATCAAGATACTTGTTTCCAAAAAATTGTATAATGGAGAAGCGTGATGATGAATTATTAATGTCATTTGTTATTGTTCATAACGCTTTTGAAATTAAACAGTTTGATGAAGAAGAGCTGCTGCGTAAGGCAGAGGAAGAATCTGCTGCAATTGCCAAGCAAGAAGAACCTGAAGAGGCAACAATAGAAAATGCAGAACCTACGAGGAAGCAACCAAGAAGAAGAAGACCGAGATATGGTAACACGAGGAGACTGACTACCAGGGCAGTGAAAGAGGAAGAGCCAGTACCCGTCGTCAAAAAGGAAAGACCAAAACCGGTGTACTCCACTATAACTGTTAAACTTCTTGAAGTACCACCTCATTGTTATCCACTTATTTTCAATTCAGCTGATCCAGTGGAAAATGTCCAACTGGAAATGAATAAGATATTTGATGAAGGAATCAGACAGGAGGTCAATTATGTGTGGTACCAATTAGACAGTTTCACAGATGAAGTTTTAGCCGAAGTGCTTCGTTCTAATTTAGCCACTTTAGAAGCTCATAATGTTAAGAGAGCTGGTGGAACAGGAAGAAGGAAGGCGAATCAAGATTAATGACATTTTACTTCAAAAATTTCTACGTTATATGTATATTAAATCATAAATCATTATTAATCAACGTTGTGTAAAATTTCACTACGAAGCGTATTGTATTTCTAAGCCTACTACTGGTGTTTCAAAAGTCGGGGATTTGAAATCTAAGCAAAATCCTCCACTCATAAGGAATCCTTTAAATCTACCTTCCCATAAAAATTTGAGATTTCTATCCTTTAATGAAGTCGAAAGCTTAATGACACTGGCAAAATCACTTTCATTAACAAGTTTTGAAAAAGTCTTGATAACATCATTATTCTGAGAATACTCTTTCCCATAATAATCAATCTTGTCATCGAGAACTGGTGGATCTAATGGCGATTTCTTCAGTAAATTATGATTCTTTTTCGTTATTTGAACATAATCATGATTAAAATCTTCCGGTTTCATGTATCTTTCACGTTCTCTCTGAGCTTTCAGAAGATGATGTCTTGATAAGCGCCATAGCTCTAGCCCTAAACTCAAGTTACTTTCATAAGAATAGATATTGAAATCATATTTTGATGAAAACGTCGAGCTAACACTTGTCTTCACACTATATGAAGATGATATGTTTCCAAGTATTGGATTACATGCCAATGTTAATGTAAGTGGTTTACCAGTAGATGTTGAATGTGTAGTGTATCTCAAACAACTTGAGAATCCAGGTGACATATTCAATGCCCCATACCAGAGCTCTGCACCTACTGAAAGCATTGAACTATCAACATGAAGATTTTTGCTCAAGCTATCCATATTCTTGTCGAATAATTTGGCATATCTGTTGTCACTATTGTACCCAAAATTATACAAGAATCTGAACCCCAATAAAGCTTCATTTGTTGAAAATAAGAACTCTCGAGAGTATCTACCAACATCATTTTGTAAACACAATGTCATTATTCCAGTATTAAGATTCATTGCCTTTGTCTGCTTTGGCAAATTGATACATTTTAACACCAATTGTGATGTTGGTGAAAACCTGTTTATATACATGGCCTCTAAGGCCCTTGTTGGCAAGTACATTTTACCGTAAAGCATTGAATTCTTTTGCACTGAAGACTCACTGTTTATTGGAGAAGACTCAATCATTCTATACCCACTCACAGCATTCTGCAATCTAACATGCTGTGTCCCTGTGACATTTTTCAACGGCGTCGAACAATATAGATAAGCCAATGACCCTGTTAATTTACCGGTATTGGAGAAGGTAAAAGTTGAGTAGTTATGTGCAGTGGCATTTGAACTGATATCAAAACGAAACCCACTCGGTAAATTGAAATTGATTACATTATCAGATGTTGCTAAGATATTTTCATTCAAGTTATCCACATTCCAATTAGTTGATGTATAAAAACATCGCTCTATATAATCCATGTAGTGCAACATGCCAGCCTTGTTTGTGTTTATCGTTCCTTTACTTAAGCTAGAAGTTAAAGAAAAAAAAAACATCAATTTGGAAATGAAAAGTTGCTAATGTAATTTACTTAGTGTTAAGTCTCTACAATATATAGGATAAAAAGGAATCAAATATCTTGAATAAGGGGTATTGTAAAAGTAAAACTATTTAAACGAAGATGATTTATTAAGCGAATGCAAATCATCTAATTTGAAATAAGTGAAGGTGTTTAACAAAAGAAAGAACT